>SDXP01000429.1:0-13562 GCA_004369235.1 Perkinsus sp. BL_2016
GCATCAGGCAATTCAATAAATCGGGTAATCCTTCAAGTTTTAAGATAATCCCATCAAAGTCTTACCTTCCAAACGATAATTAACGTAAGACTGGAAGATGAAGAGATAGATTTACGGTGTTCTTTAATTGTATTTTTTCACATTTTGCAGGAATTTGATGCACAATATTTATTAGCACAATTAGGAACCTTAATTAAGTCAACTGGCCAATTTGCGAGTGGAATTGACTTGAAAACTCTTTTGGATGGACTATTTAGAAAAGTTCAAAGTGTTGAAAGTTACAGTGGTGAGCTTTTTTTCAATACAATTTGGGATGAAACGTCCAAACTTATCAAGGTAACATACATCAATAATTGTCTGTTTTATTTACATACCTGTGTAGAATCGATCTGAAATTGATCAATGTGATACGGTCATAATAAGTTCACTTGTAATTAATTTGATCTCTCATAGTAAAATGGAATCCAATTCTTTGACTGTAAAATCAATTGAAAAGGTATTGGGATTTCTCGTTAAAACCCTAAGAAACATTCGACCCGAAGGATTTAATGTCGAAGAAGGTTTCGGAGTTGGAAAGCAAATTTTCGAGTTAGTTCGTGCTGTTGTGGATGAGTTTGACTTTGATGGGATTATCTTAAAACTTGAAGGATTACCCGATTTATTGAATTGCCTGATGCCTAAATTTTCAAGGAATTGTTGTTTAACAATTATATTACCCAAATTGAATTTATCTGTAAGTGAGGGTAATATTTCTTCAGATGGCCTTATAATGGGAGAACCAGAAAATGATCCTCCAATGATATCTTCTTCTCCGTTTTCTCTAATTGTAAAATTGTTCGGTTGTATAACACAAAGAGATTTGGTTCAATTAATTGATGGAAAAGAGGAGGAAATCTCTTCAGTTACAAATGATTTGGAGGAATTTTCTGAATCAATTTTGGTTGACTTTCCAATTGAAAAAATTGAAGAATTTTATAATTCCGCCAATTCGCCTAGTTCTTGTTTAAATTTATTTTTAATACCTAAATTATTGGAACTTTCAAGTGATCCACTTTTATGTAAAAAGATGATTTCCGGATTCCTTTGCAACACGTCCACAGTCATGTCCTCAGTCCCAGCGAGTGAGACAACTTCGCCGCCCCCTTTTCAATGGATACGACCGGAATATCCAAAATTAATGGCTGTTAAAATGTATTTACAAGTTATTGATAGAATAGAATTGGATTATTATGAATTTTATACTGAAATATTGACAATTTTGAATAATAACATTTCACAAGACCAATTAAAGATTGAAATAATAGAAAGTGTCCTTTCAAGTTTGACGAGAAGTCGCAACAAGGACAAGAGTTTTAGTATTGTTGATTTTCGGTGTTTGTTGGATCATTTGGCGATGGAATCTGGTCAACTTTTACGTAAAAGTGATCGATGTAAATTATTATTAAAAATCTTTGATAATTGTGGTAATGGCGAAATATTTAGAAGTACAAGTACGTATAGCGAGAAGGATTGTAATGAAAGATCTACTATAAATCCTGGATATTCTTTTAAATATCTCGATCAAGTTACAGGATTATTAAACCAATTGTCTACAAATGAAAATGAACTAAAATTTGAACTTGCTTGCAAGTTATTTGAATTTATTTTCGAAACTAAGGGGAAACTTGAAACTTTTGATGAGAAGAAATTATACAATTGGGCGATTGAATTAATTAAAAGTGAACCAAAAAAGGAAATTAAATTTTATGCAATTAAAATCAAAAGAGATGAGCAAATTTCTGCTACTGCTGCTGATGAGGATGAGGATGAGATTGTTGAGGGAGATGAATCTACAAAGATTGTAACTGATAAGATCGTGGTGGATAATGTCATTGAAGCGTTGACAAGTGATGATTTACAAAAATTAAAAATATTTGAAAGTTTTCAAATGTAATAATGTAAAAGTATGAGATGATTTAATATGATTATGAAATATGAAATAAATCCAAACGATATAAACATTTTAAAATAAAAAATAGTAATACCCATCATCATTACTTTTAATGGAAAGTTACAATACCAACCACAAAAAGTGGTACCATCCAAATCCAAATCCAATCCAAAACCTTAAACCCCCCCTTCTCCGAGTATAAAAGTGTAGCCGAAACTAAACCAAATCCATCCAAATCAAATTCATCCCTCCCTCCCACCAGCGACACACCATGACCATCGACCATGACAATTTCGAAATGACACTTGAGGTTTTGGGTTGCGGGGAGGATGCGGTCGCCTTCTTCAAAACTTACGACGCTGAAACTAAAAAGGATCTGGTTTTGATCCGGCAGTGCATGTAAAACTTTGTGTGTTAGATAGCTCTCATATTATTATATTATCATATTATCATATATCACATTATCATATCAATCTATCATATCACATTATCATGTCAATCGATCATATCAATCTATCTATCAAATCTATCTTTTCTCTCTCTCTCTCTCTTTCTCTTTCTCTTTCTCTTCCTCTATTTTCCCCTTCCTCGATTTTCCCCTTCTTTCCAGTGATCAGAGGGATTGGAATAGTTTGAAGAGGGCCTGTCATACTTGGAAAGGAAGGGCGTCACAAATTGGGTTTTGTAAATCCTCATTTATCGCCGCTTCCCTTCTCGATTTCATACAAAATACTGTAGCCTCTTCCTCTTCACCTCGTGATAGTGAAGTTACGGATTTGTTAATGTCTACCTGTCCGCATGCAGAAATGGTCCTGCGACAAGTGGAAATTTTCTGGGAATCCCTAAACAAGGAATGTCTAGTTATCTCAAGCTTCTTGAAGTCACAATGTTTATTATAATATTAGTGCATGTTATTTTCGATACTTATTAATAGTCCCTATTCTTATTATCGTCTCAAAAAATAAAACATACCTTCAACAACTCACAACTCGCTTGTATGTATATTTTAGAACAATAATCCAACCATGAAAGCAAAAATTGCAACTAATAAGACTAAAACTGGTGGAACTCCGTATTGGGCGCTTAAAACATTTTTCCATTCCTTTGCAACGAGATCCATTTTCTACAATAAAAAAATAAGGTGAAAGTACAAAAAAACTAGTTTGAGTAGCTGTAAAACGTATTTTGTTTTTTTACTGTGAGGCCTTTAAGACGGTCAATCTCAGCACGGGCATCTTTAAGTTCCTTTTGTAACGTGACAGATGGACTGTTAATTCCTGCTGAACTGCAACCAACAGAAGAAATGACGCTCTTTTCCTTTTCTTCATAAATTCCTGAAGTAACCGAGGTCATCGAATCGTGGCCAACAAGAAGGGAAGGTGCAACTGGAGACGAAATGGATCCAACAGACCCACTTCCGCCATTGTTAGTGGCAGTTAATAATCCACTATTACCACCCGAACCTGTCACACACTTCAAACGATACTTTTTGATAAAAGTTTCTGGGACCAAATTAAATTGAGAATTGAAATCTAAGCCAGAATTTTCTTCAAGTTGAAATGTTGGAACAACATTAATTAAAAATTTATCAGATTTCTTTGAATCAGATGACATTGTAACTAAGGTTGAATATTGGAGAATCGAAATATTTATAAATATTTAATGATAATTAGAATTAGATTATAAATATCTGTTATTTGCTTACTATTAACTTCTTTGGTCTCACCAGTTTCAATGCGTCCATGTGACGGTTTGACCCGGTAATGAAGTGGTGAAGTAGTTTGAACTTTGAATAAAACTGCCGTGTTGGAAACATTTTTCATTGTAAAAAGGGCCTGTGCAAGGGCGGAACCACCGGAATGGATTTGTGGATTAGACATGTCAGCTGCGTATTTATAAACATTAAGAGATGGACCTCTTTTTTTCATTATTTTTTTTACCTTCGACGAATTTTAATTCATTTTCGGGACTCAATTCGATTAATTCATCAGTGGGAACGTAATTTTCGGGGAACAAATCGGTTTTACTATCGGCAGAGTCCATTAGCGTTTGTGTTGTGGATCAAATTGCTACCGGGGTAAGGATTCCAAATTTTAATATGGGACCAACAACAAACTTTGAGAAGAGAAAATCGCATGTTTTTATTATTAATCTTATCATTTAATACTTTCCGTAATTGATGAAACTCCATTGAGTGTGAACGGGATCGACAGCCAAAGGCTCCTTGACATTTTCAGAAGGGATTTTGGCTTCATCCTCGGCAGTCAAAGCAAAAGGGGAATCAATTTGAGTGCGAGTGACACATGAAATTTCACCTTTAGGAACTTGAGCTGTAATCAAACGCTTCCAAGCCGTGGCAGTTTCTTCAACAATTTTAATAGCAAAGGCACGATCACGAACTTGGCCATCGAATGCAAAAGCGTTTGCAGGCTTACCATCAGGGATCTTGTAACATTTGAACCATTGACGGGTGGCATCAATTAATCCGGGGCAGTGCTCCTCTAAATCGGTAATGTCATTCAATTTCTCCGCCAGAGGATCAGCCAAATCAATAACGAAAATCTTCCAGTCAGTTTCGCCTTCATCCAATAAAGCCAAACATCCTAGAATCTTGACGACCTTGACGCTCCCGGAAGTGGCAACAGTGCCACCAACTTCAATGGCGTCAATTGGGTCATTATCACCATTAAGACCGGTGGAATGATCTTCTTGATGAGGGTCTTCCCAGGTTTGAGGCAAAGCTCCATAATTCCATGGGTATCCCGTGTAAGGGAAGATATTCTTAACAAATCGAAGGGCTCCCTTCTTGACGTCCTGCTTGATAGGATTCATCAATTCTTCCTTGCAAATTTCCATCTTGGCATTGGTCCAACGTGGAATTTCAATAAAGAAATTGACAATTGACTTATCAGCGGGATTGGGGTACAGGGGAATGTCGTGGAAGGGCGAAATAACCTTTCCAGCCGAATTCTCCAAGAATAAGCGGTATTCCAGGGAATTAGCTGAGCCAACTTGGCGAACAGAATAAGTTTCAGTTTCCTTGGCTGCACAGAGGACAGAGGCACCTACAGCAGCAGCGACAGAAGAATGTTGAGCACGAGACGCAGAACAAGAACAAGAAGAACAACCGGTCATTTTGGAAGCAGAAAAGAAGAGTTTAGAGAAAATCTTTGTTTAAATTGGACAGGGGGAAGAAACTGAAGTATTATTAATTGGGGATTGACTATTTGTTTCGTATTTTAAATTTAATCACAATTTGAGGCTTTTATTATTTTTAGTTTTACTAACATCTGCGCCAAAAATTGAGTCTATTTGGTTGAAACCACAACTATAAAAACATAATTGTCGGTACCAAGTTTTGGTCTTGGGTGATGTATTCATCACGAATTAAATGGCTATGACATTTCTTGACTGTCCTGTCGTATAAAATCATTCCACAATCCCATCCTATCCATAATTTCGATATATAATTCAGCTCAGGCTCGGGTCTAACTTGACGTTAAACATGTCACTTTCACCTTCCCTCCGAATTGATATGTTTAATTCTTACCGACAATACTTTTAATTTTAATATTAGTTTTAATTCTTTTGAATGAGTTTTTAACCGATCTTTTCAGTTTCAAATAAATAAGTAAGATGGAAAGTACAAGGAAGTTTTATTTATAATCCTTGTAAATACAATGTTTGACCGCTCACAAATCTGCAAACGATCATCTCCAATAAAAGGCTACAAGGATTAAATGGTTGTTTTTATATAATTGTTGAAATTATAAATATTACTATAATAAAGAAAAATCTGTTTCGGGCACATTTACTGGATTATTAACCTTCGTAATCCATGTGCCACACCCGGTCGTAAGTCATGAACAACGCAACCGAGTCAGATGATATTCCTCAGAGATTTTCTGCCTGCATGGACTCGATCAAAAACTTTTTTTTAAATAGTTCTCCAGAAGTTTCAAGATATAAAATTTTTTATAAGTGCAATGAGAAATATGTGGCCTTAATTAAAAAATACAAGGAGAGAAAAAAAAATATTAAGGACTTTTTTCATAATTGGAAAGGTGATTCTCAGGACCAAAAGCTTCAAGCTTTTTATAAATTTCTTGAAGAGTGTCAGACAATAATTGATAGAATCTCATTTTACGCTGAAAAAAAGAATTTAGGTTTGCTTTTATTCAGATTAGATTCACTTTTAGATGCTTTTGAACAAATTGAAGAAACACTGAACCTTAATTACTTTGAATCATTTCAAAATGATCAATTTTTAGAAGATCTCAAGTCTTATATAAATGTTGCTAAAACAACTGTTTCTTCTCGTTCTGCCGCTGTATTTTTAAGAGCAATCGAATCAAATATCAGTTCTTATCGGCATAGAACTGAAAGGCAGTTTTCTGCTATTATAGGACCATCATTTATGGGGAAAACGCAGATGGCCTTTATATTAGCAGCTTTCAAGTATCCAGTACTTTATTTTAACTTTAGTGCAAGTGAATCTGATCAAAATGTTTACCGAAATTTCTCGGAAATTTCAAAGTACATGTATCGCTGTCTTCTTGAAGATTTGAGAATATTTTTTCCTGGCTTTAAGGATTACATTTCCCCTGCTACAAGCGAATTATTGGAATTAGAAGCCGAAACTAATCATTATAAATCACTTGGATTTATATATGCCCTAATTGAACGTGCCTCAAAATTTAATTTCGATGAAAACCCATGGCTGCTAAAATATTACAAATTGGAGCCAATTTATTATGAATCCATGTGCATAAATGATTTCAATGCAAAATACGGTAATTATGCTTTGATTTTAATTTTATTTATTTAATTTATTTATTTATGTTTATTTCTAGAAAAACTTTGTGCTGAATCATCCTTTAAACTTCCAATAATTTTTATGGATGAGTTTACAAAACATGAATGTATCATTTTCCTTAGAAGTTTATCGAAGGCTATTGGAATATCTTGTATTATAGCATCGACTAATTCTAAAATAACTAATATGATCAAGTCTGTACCTAAAAAATCTAGGCCAGATCCATGTTTATGGTGTGATATTTGGACTAAGCTTCTGAGTGCTGATATTAAAGCTGTTTTGAAAGTTGTCAAGATGATCAGATTTCGTACTAGTGATGAATTGGATGATGCTGATGATTTTGATTATGTCGATAATGCTGATGATGTTGATGATGCAGATATGTGTTATTTGGAAGAATTTATAAAACATGATGTTGATTGTGTTGAAACATTGACGAATACTGACAGTTCTTGTATAAATTCGCTACTCGGATACATGAATGTTGATTGGTTCACTGATGAAATGAAAAAAGATCTCGCAAATATAATTGAACTTATTAAAACCTGTTTACAAGGTATCCCTCGATTAGCTTTGGAAATCTTATTAGATTTAATAATTGAATCGCGTTATCAAGATAAATTTGATTTATTTGAAAATTTAATTTTTAAAATGTCTGAATTATTATTGACAAGAAAGGAAAATTTGTCAGCTGAAAGAGGTCAATATTTGTCCCTCGATTCTTTTTCATTGTTTCCCACTTATAGTGATTCTAAATTTGATGAGGGACCCGCTTCAATTTCAATTGATGAAAACTTTTATTATTGTGGTGAAAGTACAAGTGAATCTTTTAATCCAATTAAGCTTAATAGAATTGGAAATTATATCTGCAAACGAGGTTCAAATAGTTCCTTTTTAATCAAAAGCCATTTTTCCAAGTTTCACGAAAATTGCCTGGTGCACATATCCATGTGGCATTTTATTAATTTTGTGACTTTTAATAACGTCAAGAACACAGTGGCATCTTTGGTTTCGAAATTTTATGACATTCAATATGAATATGTAAACCCCAAACAAGTGAGCTATTCTTCTCCACCTCAGGAGCACATGACTTGTCTAGCTTTAGCCACGGCGTCTCATCAGAATTTGAGAGGTCGAACTGATGGGCTGACATTTGTTAAAGAATTTGCCGTTCAAACTCAAATTATTGAAGATCTTAGTTTATTTGAATCATCCATAGATTTTAATTTGAGAAATCTAATTTCAAATAATGTTCCATCAATTCTGGAAAATTACCTCAAAAGTTTGGAAATTCCGTATTTTATTCCACAAATTACAAGTGCTGGCCTGTGTGAGAATCTTACAAATCTTGTGAATATTGGAGTGTGTAAAAGATTAGCAAATAATGAAGGATTCGATTTGCAATTTGATATTACTGGAACCGAAGAAAAGGGGTTTGTTGAATGCAAAAATTTAAAAAGCAACGTACCTAGAGGAAAAGCCTTGGAGTATATTTACCGATCATTATTGAGAAAGTCTCCTCTGACGATTATGTTAATCAGAAAAGCGAGTGATTCTTTGAGACATGCCACTATCTTTCATAAGTCCAAAGGTGAAATCACATTTATTAAAGAATCCTCTATAATTAAGGCGCAGAAACCAGAATCACAAAGAAATGTAATACGAAATAGATCCGAAAAACCCGTCAAAAACCCCAGGAAAGCGATTAAAACGAAACAGAAAACGCAAGAGAAAGTTATAGTAAAAGTGAAAATTTTCGAGGAAATGCGAGCTAAAAACTTAAATATAAACGTTTATACACTTTGTTATGCAGAAGATTCAGATAGAAGAAGTCCTAAGAGTATGTTTTTTAACACTCTCCATGAAGTTAAAAATCCCCAGGGTGTCTTCATTATAATTGAGTCAAATGCAGAATTGAAGACTCCATTGAATAATGATTTTGCCGCCGAGGAAATCCAAGATCAGACTGACATAGAATTCATCGATGATTGGGATATTTGGGTTGAAATTTAATTATCAGTTGCCATTTCGAATTGAACAAAAGAAAGTAAGGATTGAAAACAGATTCAAAGAAGAAAACAGATTCAAAGAAGAAAACAGGTTGATCTGAAATTAAGCTAATCAATAAATGCACATCAGTTATAAGGCTGTAAATTGGCGGCCAAGCTCTCCCGCAATTACATTACAGAGAAAATATTGAATCAGATGGACATCATTTGATAATCTCACTCGGTAAGAAGAAGAAGGAAGTAAAAGTAAATTTACCATCAGTTTCGATTCTTTCCCTTTTACAAGTCATCCGTTAGCTTGAGTGAGATAAATTTACCAATGAATTTCTCTGGACGTTACATCTGATGGTGAAGATTCTATGAAAATTGGAAAGAAGATGGCTTATAAAAAATCAAAAAAAAAAGGATTATTAATATTTATTATCTTCGCTGATTAATTTCTGGACGCTTTCAAATATTTTTAAGAAATTTTCAGCAGCAGTGAAGTTAAACTTAAATTCAGGATTTGTTTCATTGAAAAAATCTACAATTTTTTCCCATGAGGGAATTATTTCAGATTTGAATAAAATTGGCTCATGTGCCACATTATTTCTTTGCTTTTCTAGTGCCTATGAAGATATATAAAATTTGAATAATAAAATTAAATTATGAGTTTACTTTGTATTCACTTGAATTTTTAAATTCGACTAATTGTAACACTATTGGATTTTTGAAAAAATTGGATATTTCTCTGTTGGATCTTTTTCAATTAATTTCTTCAAAATTTCAACTAATAAAATAAGATAATAATAATAATAATTTAACATTAGTATTTTTTTCTTTGAGATTTCGGTAAAGAATGGTACACAACCGGAAAGTAATATTCCAATAACTGCTGTTCCTGCTTTTTAACAGTTTCTGTGAATCTCATCAAAGCAGGAACAATCTTAAGATTCTGAGTAATAAAAATATTACAGAATGTGAAATCGACAGATACTAAAGTACTTAAATGTCAATTTCGTTTCGATCAATTCGCGATTCTAGCGATTTAATTTTTTGCTCCAAGATTTCTTGTTGTTTAGAAAAGGAAAATTTGGTTAAAAATTAAGGAATTGCAGTTAATTTTACCCATCTTAGTAGCTACAAAAATTAAAATTAAAGGAAATAAAAAGGCTACCGTAATGATTTGCAATTGAATCCTCTGGAGCATCAATAGCGGCCTTTAATCCGTCAATTTTGACTAATTTGTAATATTTGACTTCGCAATTGATGAATATCTAGAAAATCGGTGGATTCGATTCAGCATTAGAATTTAATCTTTTTTTGCAAAAACAAGTTAATTATCATTATCTTTATTTATTGTGGTAGAAATGCGAAGACTTTCTGATGTGCATACATACATAAATATTTTCACTTCGATAATAAATAAAAAAATCTTTCCTCCTCGCATTTATCTTTAATTTATTAATATTAATTTTTATGACTTCGACTATGGCTTAACAACTGAAAATTCTAAACTATCGATTCCTTCAAATTCTTTACGTGAACCTTCGAATGCTTTAACTGCATCACCGTGTTTTTGGTATTTAATAATGGCAGTCTGTCCTCCGTCCACCAAAATAAGTGATTGAATCAGTCCGTATGGACTAAATCGTGTTTGAAGTGACCGCATATCAGGGCAACTGGTGAGATTGAGGGGACCAAGTTTGAGGGTCGTAGGACGCAAATCTAAACTGTTCTTGTTGGTGAGATTGGGCCTTGCAGTGGCAGGAGAATAAGTGTTGTTGTTATATCCACCAGAGGAAATATTATAAGAACCTGAATGGGGGATGTAAACATTATTATATCCACGAGGAACTGGAGCGTAAGTGTTATGGTTATGATGGGCTGGGATGTATGAATTGGAATTAGAATTAGAATTATTGTTATTGTTATAGTTATAATTTTGAGGATAATGATAATTTACACGCTTATCAAACGGAGCACGTTCATACGCCAACTTCTTCTCATTTACAATTGATTTACGCTCATTATCGGCGCTAGCAGCTTCTAAAACCAATTCAGTTGTCCTTTTCAGCAATTCCTGAATAACCATCACACTCGACTGCACTTTACGCAGCGTATCCATCAATTCAACTTTTTCTTCGGAGAGCGTGGACGGGTTTGCTAAAAGGTTCAGGAGGGATTGCTGGGAAGATAGGTTGCTTTCTAAAAGGGATTGCTGCTGTTTTTGTAAACTAATTAGGGATTGAAGTTTTACATTTTGTGGTTGATGTCGTTGTTGCTGTATTTGTGGCGTGGGATGCGTGCGCTTACTATTAAAATTGTTTACAGTGATTGTTTCAAGTTCAATGACGACGCGGTCGTCAGCCTCAAAATCGTTGACGGCGCCCTCAATTGCCAAGGAAGCTTCCTCTCCTGAAGCGTATTGAACTATCCCCTCGCCCTTCTCCGGATACACTGTGACACTAACAACGCTTCCGTATTTCTTCATTATTTCAGTTAAAACCGCCGGAGATACTTGTGAAGGGGGTAAATTTGATAATTTGACACGTGATGAAACGTTTCGACGTCTTTGGGCGGGAGGAACAATGATGTGAGCGTATCTGCAATTATCTCCAAATCGACAATTACCGTATTTACCGAAATTTGTACATTGTTGTTTTGTGATTACTTCATCTTTTGATGGGGGTGGTGGCGATCTTCTTTCTGGGCTATATTCACGAAGAATACGTTGTCTTTGAGGAAGAGCAGGTGCAGAGATAATCATCGGTTCGGGTGATTCTTCTTCTTCGTAATCGATTTCAACTTCTTCATTAACGGAAGCTGAAGATAAAAATACGCTGCCTTCACTCGGCACAATATTGCTTTCTTTCCCAATAAATTCAGTCAATTCTTGAACGAAATCGTCCGTGGAATCGTGCAAGAATACTTGAAGCTGCCCATTAAGTTCAGAAGAAGACGGATTTGCTTCGTTTCCAATTAAGGCGAGGATGTAATCTGACAAGACTTCCAAATCAGCTTCACAGCTAATTGGTAAAGTTAGAAAATAAATTAAATTAAATGTCCTATTGTACTTGTAACTCAAAAGAGTTTTAATGAGGAAATCCTTCAAGTTCGACATGATATTTCCAGGGTGACTAAATGAACAAAGTACAGAGAAGCTGTTCAATTTGGACAATTTTTTATAATTTGTAGAGGCTGATTTATTTGTCGAAATCAGTTCAGCCACATTTCAATTTATCATTTGAAAATTGGTTGATTCAAGATCGCCACAAAACTGGCAATGGACCGGATTGCTTGTTCATTTACAGAAATCTTCCGTCAATAATTATTGGACGTAATCAGGTAAACGGTGAGGCTGTAAGAATCCATTTTTATTTTTTACTTTAAGAATATTTGGGCTGAGTGTAATGTCGCAAAGGCAAAAGAACAGGGAATTCCAATTCTTAGAAGATACAGTGGAGGTGGAACAGTGTATCATGATCTGGGGAATGTAAATTATTCACTTCATCGTGATAAATCCCTTTTCAGTCGGACATTCGCAGCTGAACTGGTCATTAAAGCTTTAAAAGAACACGAATCAAATCTTTTCCTTTCATCTCGTCATGACATTTTCTTGAAAGCAGTTGATAATTCTTCTGTGGGCAAAGTAAGCGGATCTGCTTATAAATTGTCACGTGATCGAGCTTATCATCACGGCACCCTTCTCCTTTCCACAAATTTATCCCAAATTTCTGGATTTTTGAAGAGTCCATTGCAGATAATTTTAGGTGATGCACAGTTCAAATTTGGCGGTGTTTCCAGTGTTCCCTCGCCGGTGGCAAATATTCCAAATTCACTTTCATTTGATAAATTTGTAGAATTAATGGAGAAGGAATTTAAACCGACCGAACCGATTCAAATTATTTCTGAAAATGATCGCAATGACCGTATTTCCTTGTACGAAGAAGAACTTTCAAGTTGGAATTGGACATTTGGAAAATCTCCTCCTTTTAAATTGGTGTTAAACGATGGAAATGTTCTTGAGATTGAATCAGGAATCATCAAAGAAAGTTCAATGGATTCAAACTTAATTGGATTACATTTTAAAGAAGACGGTTTGGGTTATACTATGTAATGTAATGGAAATAGTAATACAATGTAATGTGAATGTGAATGTAAATGTGTTATTGGTGTACATACATACATACATATGTAAATATCGCAATGTTATAGCATGATGCTCTATGTACTCGTGTCTTGTTTATTTACAGTTTGAAAAAAGTTTTAATCTTTGAGATAACTTTGTTTAAATACATCATCTCCTTCTGATTCTGTTGTCCAGTAATGAAGGGATGAAATAATGCTTCAGATGCTGAAAGCCTTTTCTTTGGATTCTTTTGCAGTAATTTTTGGATCAGATCCTTCAACAAGATGAATTGCGGGTACAATACGGAATAATCCGGTTCATTTCTAATTATTCCATCAAGAACTTGCATGACGGAATCACCTTCAAAAGGCAATTTCCCCTCTGAATTGGCTAATTGGTAAGCGACAATACCAATTGACCAAATATCCGATTTATGACCAGAAATTGGTTCACTCGGATCCGATCTGGTTAATATTTCTGGTGCCTGATATGCCGGTGTCCCGTGAGAACAAAATGATTCATCACCTGGACAATACTCAGATACACCAAAATCAATTAATTTTAAACTTTTAGATTCTTCATGAAAAATGACATTGTCTAATTTGATGTCGTGATGAGAAATCTCCTTTTTGGCCAAATATTCCACGGCTTCGAATAACTTTTTCAAAATAAACCGGATACTTTCGATTCTTCTGT
>SDXP01000317.1:0-13505 GCA_004369235.1 Perkinsus sp. BL_2016
CATGAGTAGCGCCAAAATTTTGTGTATAAGCCATGCGCGGATTAGACACTGGCCGCTGGTGTCAGCGTCGGTGCCACACAGTTGTCAGCCGGTGTTCTTTCCCGTACGTAATGCAATGAAGCACAAAGTCGGATTTCATTCTAAATGTTATTCTGTTGCGTCCCTGCTATTCACATCACGAATGGAGAAACAATTTTGGCGGCACTAGTGGGACCTCGGTTGTATATGCATATAAGGCGCATAGATGAGCGAGGCGTGAAGACTTGCGGGTTGAATTTTGGCTTGCAAACTGCCTGTAGTCACACAAGCCTAGTTTGTGATCGGTCGGTAAAATCGCGAAAAATAAAACAGTCTGTTTACCCGCTATGTCTTGTGCTCGGCAACCGTTCCAATATCGAAGTCTAATTGCGGGTGCTCAAGGGTTGGCTTCATAGACACGGGAGTTGGGTTGATAATCTTTAAGATAGATTCAAGTAAATGTCGACAGGAGGGCTTCGCCCTGAGTCAAGAATTGGGGAATCTTATCGGCTGTAATTTAGCATATCAGTGGTCGGCAGTTTCTGGCGGTGTCAGATCATTAACAGGCGGTAGTATTCAAGAAGTTTTCAATTAATGTTCGGCCTTTTGTCACGACGGATAACGCATCGGCAGTTCAGTAGCTGGGACTAAATGTTTCTAGACTGTAAGATCCCTGATAGCCATGCGCCGGCAAAAACAATCCGAGTCTGCAAGTGTTTTCAGTTCGTACGGTGCAGCCAGCAACCGCTCAGCGCGGGCCTCAATGCCCTTATACCCAGCAATTCTGGAGATTTGTATCTGTTGGCTAGTCGGGGTAGTCATTATGGTGGCCCCATTGAGGTAGACCTCACTCTTGTTGATAGTAGGTGATTCGCTTGATCCAAAAGCAGTCATGTTTGTCCCTCTGATGTCACGTACCCGAAACAGTTTTATTATGCACAGGAATTGACAAATGGTACTAAAAGCCGAGGGGCGCCAGTTCGAAGAAATGGAAGTTGCCCGATCCCAATCAACGCAACATTGAGAACTCGAGGCATGGCAATATTTATTAATTGCGTTATTTTGGCTACTGTACCTCGGCAATCGCAACCGGACGGTTTTCTCGCAAACTAATTTTTGCAGCAAGTCCGATAACTAGCGCCATACGCCCATCGTGGGCACTTACAGGTGGTGGTGTGTTATTAAGGATGGAGCCGATAAATGCTTGGATTTCTTCTCTGTAGGAGTCTTTGTAGCGTTGCATGAAGAAATTTAGGGGGAGGTCGCGATGTATGGAGTGCGCATCGCTCACAACGACATTTGCCGCATAATTATTTGAAGTCTGAATGGCACCGCCGCCCCCGAATACTTCTACGCGCTGGTCATATCCGTAAACTGCTTTACGGCTGTTATCAATCGTACCGATCACGCCATTTGCAAAGCGCAGCATCATTAATGCTGTATCTACATCGCCGGCTTTCCTGATTTCCGGATCTGTGCGCGCGCTGGCCTGAACATATATCTCGGTAACTTCACTGCCGATCAGGAAACGCGCCATATCAAAATCGTGTATAGCCATGTCAAGAAATATGCCGCCGCTGACTTTGATATACGCGAGTGGTGGCGGAGCTGGATCACGGCTGACGATGTGCAAGATGTGCGGTTCACCAATCTCGCCGTTCTCAATCGCGGAGCGCACACGCGCAAAGTTTGGGTCAAAGCGCCGGTTGAAACCAACCATGAAGACGACGCCGGCCGCATAAACGGCAGCTATTGCGCGGTTCACGCCAGCTAAATCTAGGTCAACCGGTTTCTCGCAAAAAATGTGTTTGCCGGATGTAGCCGCGGCTACGATCATTTCGCTATGCATAGTGGTGGGTGAACAAATCAGTACGGCATCAATCGTTCGGTCAGAAAGAAGTTCCGTATAGTCCGTTGTCCACTTGCTTATGCCGTAGAGTTCTGCGCAGTGTTTGGCCGTATCAGCGAGAACATCAGAGACTGCAACTAGTTTGGCGTGCGGCGTGTTATGTGCTAGAGAGAAGGCATGTACCTGTCCGATTCTTCCAGCGCCGATCAGTCCGATGCGGAGCGTTGTCATTATTAAAGTCCTAATCCCATTAAGAATTCGCGGTTGCGACGTGCGCTCTGCTTTGGCGATCCCATACCAGGCAATACGTCTTGCTCTACGGTCACAAAGCCGTTATAAGACATTGTCCTTAGCCAGTTGATTAAAATTTCAAAGGGAACTACTCCGTGGCCCAACTCACAAAATACCCCATTTTTGACGGAGTCAAAATATCCCCATTCGCGACTGGATGCTTCCTCTGCGATTGCCTGATTGCAATCCTTTACATGCACATACCAGATCCGATCAGCAAACCGGATGACCCCATCCATCACAGTGTTCCCCATAGTTTTGCCAGCCCCAAACGCATAATGTCCGGTGTCAAAGACAAGCCCAACAAGGTTTGGATCAGTTAGCTGCATTAAATCTGCGATCTCTTGTGGTGTTTCTATGAAACCGGCACAATGGTGGTGAAAAACGCAACGCAGTCCGAATTGGCTTGTCACAGCTTGTGCTATCGCATTCACGCCGTCAGCAAATACTTCGAGTTTGCTTTTGGGCAATGCTAGGTCGGGTGTGATGCGCCCGGCAGTTTTAGTGCGAATGGGATGGGTACCATTGTCATCTGCCAGCACCACGAAGGGGGGGGATGTTTCGGATGCGACATTACGGAGCAAAGCGGCTGTCCTCAGTGCTCGCGCTTTTCCTTCTGCGTGACAGTTGGAGTCACTAAAGTCGACTGGTACAAAGGCCCCGGTCATTGTCAGGTTGCGCGTCGCAAGCTCTGTGTGGAGTATCTTGGGTTCGATTGGTAGAAACCCCCAGTCGCCCAATTCAGTTCCTGCGTACCCGCTTTCGCTGATCTCGTCTAATAGTTGGCGAAAATCTAAAGATTGTTCGTCTAGCCCTTGGAATTCTAGGTTACCCCATGAACACGGGGCGTTGCCCACATAGATCATATTGGAGTAGCTCTAGTCACTTGATTTATTTGGCGCATCGCTGGTGGAGTTTCCAGAGAGGCGTAGGCGTTTGGAGCTTCACAAATAGGTACAAGCACAGCCAGCGACTAAATGCGAAATTGCGGGGCACGAGGGTATTGACATGCTTATACGGACTTGCCGGTGTAGCGTAGGGAACATTAATGGGTCAATTTATGGCGCGCAACAGGGCCCGCAATCTTAAAGCACTCGCTCCATTGGCCGCATGGTTTCCCACGCTGCGCGAGCTTCACGCACGCCCTGAATCTCACTAACTTCGGCGACTGGTACATCCCACCAGGTCGCATAGCCGGGCACACTGGCGTAACGATCATTGCGAATGTATATAACAGTGGTTACTGTTGTGTGTTTTGCCGCGTACAGGGCAGCACGAAAGTCGGCATGTGAGATGCATTCAATCACGTGCGCCCCCAGACTGCGTGCATTTGCAGCAAGATCGACAGGCAATCGGAGTATCGGCTGGTTCGGCTCATCTGATGGTATTTCCGAGTCAATCCGAAACTGGTAGCGCGTGCCAAAACCAGACTGGCCCAAAGAGCGGCTGAGGCCACCGATGCTTTTGTACCCATCGTTGTCGATCAGTACGATTACCAATTTCATGTTTTCCTGAACACTGGTGACGATTTCGGCGGATAACATAAAATAGCTGCCGTCGCCAACCATCACGACAACTTCGCGGTGGGGCTCCGCCATCTTTACTCCGAGGCCACCAGCGATTTCGTAGCCCATGGTACTAAAACCATACTCAAGATGATATTGCTTGGAATGCGCGGCGCGCCACAACTTATGCAAATCACCCGGTAAACTGCCTGCCGCACACACCATCACACCATCTGGTTCAATTATGTCATTGACAGCACCAATTAATTCACCCTGAGATGGCAGGGGAGTGAGGCGAATGTCATAGAGTCGCTGGACTTCCGCATCCCATTCAGCGCGTAGTTGTTTTATGCAATTCGCATAATCAGGTTCGACGTGCCAGCCAGCGAGCAAGGGTAACAATCCATCTAGCGTGACCTGGGCGTCACCAGTTAGGGCAATTGCGGAGTGTTTATGGGAATCAAATTCCGCGACATTTATGTTAACAAACACGATATGAGGATTCTGAAAAGCTGTTTTGCTGGCGGTTGTGAAATCGCTGTAGCGCGTACCAATTCCAATTATTAGGTCAGCGTCATGCGCTATGTGGTTGGCGGCCAGTGTACCGGTTGCGCCCATTGCACCCAGACACAGTGGGTGCTCATGGTGCAAACTGCCTTTGCCTGCCATAGTCTCGGCTACGGGGATGCCGGTTGCCTCGATGAACTTTACTAAACTCTTGGTGGCATCCGCATAAATTACACCACCGCCTGCAATAATTATGGGTTTTTTGCAGGTGCGAATGGCGCTGGCTGCGCGGTGCAGCGATTGGGCATCTGGTCTGTGGCGGGGCACACGCCAAATGCGCTCCCTAAAAAATAATTCCGGGAAATCGAACGCTTCTGACTGAACGTCTTGCGGCAAGGCAAGTGTGACTGCCCCGGTATCGGAGGGTGACGTCAAGACGCGCATTGCTTCAGGCAGGGAGAATAAGATTTGTTCCGGCCTGTTGATGCGGTCCCAAAATCGACTTATCGGTTTAAAACAATCGTTGACACTGATATCTTGGGTATGTTCGCTCTCCAGTTGTTGCAAGACTGGAGCAACGTTGCGGCGCGCAAAACTGTCTCCGGGCAGCAGCAGCACAGGCAATCGATTTATTGTGGCTGCGGCGGCACCAGTAATCATATTGGTGGCACCGGGCCCGATCGATGTAGTGCAAACCATGGTCTGCAAGCGGTTTTTCATTTTTGCAAACGCCGCTGCGGTATGCACCATGGATTGCTCGTTTCGACACTGGTAGTAACGAAAATCAAGGTTCTGTTGCAGTGCCTGGCCAATTCCGGCAATATTGCCGTGCCCAAATATTCCAAAACATCCGCCAAAGAATTGCTGCACCACGCCGTCCCGCTCGACGTGCTGATTCTTCAAGAATTGAATAATTGCCTGCGCAGTTGTTAGTTTCATGGTGTGCCCTTATGTAGATCTACGTGAAGATTTAGCTTGAGTCCAGGCGTGTTGGGTTCTAAAGATCTGGATTGGGAAGCATGAAATCTCGTATGGTGCCAACAAAACCATGCCATGCCTCGATAAAAGACCGTAGGGTGCGCACCGTAGGGCCAAAATTATCAAATTCATCGGGCCGCATTCCTGCTTCATCATAAGACCGATTGAAATCTGGCAGCATCCGTAGGGAAGTCAATAGTGATTCTTGCACTGGTACGTGCATTCGCTTTTCTGGTTTCTGGGCTCTGGAGTTGAACTTTACTTGCCAATCGAACGGAATTGTGAGCGAGACATCACCGCCCACAAACTCAGTCCAATGTTGAAAACCACGAAATGCGGCAGCCAAAAGTTGGGTGCGATATCCGCGTTTTTGATAAATACTATATGCGTGTTTAAAACAGGCCACGCCACTCAGCTCCAGGGTGCCATCTGGAATTCCCAAGCCCAGTTTTTTGTCTTGAAGTTTCATCCAGTCATCGTTGCGGCCCACCATCATGGTTGCATAAGGCGTCATAGCTGATATGTCTCTACCATCCGCTTGGCGGCGTGTCAGGCCACGTTCGACAGCTTCAGCGATTGCAATGACCTGTGACACAGTGAAGCTGACCGTGACGTTTAAGTTCACTCCCTGAAATGTTAATTCCTCAATCATTTGCACGCCTGCGCGGGTACACGGAATTTTTATTTGCATATTAGGCGCGAGTGACGCGAAGTGTTTAGCCTGATCGCAAATACCATCTGGGTTGTTGTACAAAGCAGGATCAGTTTGAATTGATAAGCGGCCCAGTTTGTGGCCTGTGCGCTCATAAACCGGCAACAAGAGTTGTGCGCCATGCACTGCAATAGCCTCGTAAATTTGCCATGCAATTGTGGTTTCGCTTGCACTTGGGTGTGTGCGGATCTCGTGTGTGATGCGCTCCCGCCACAAGTGCATCTCATTTTTTAGAACATTTCCGACAATTACGGGATTGCTTGTTGCTCCAACTGCGCCGCGCGGCAGTGCGTAGTTCAGTTCTTCCACCGAGCACGAATCGTTGAGATATTGTGTGGGCGTTGTAAGCGCCATTTCGTGCAACGGAGCGATGGATATTGACAAAGTAGAGTTGAGGTTAATCTGTGCGTTTAACTTTCGAGTGGAAATATATCAGTAAATCGGCACCCGCAAATCCTTTCCGTGAAATGTGGTTTTTGTCCAAGCGTGGTGCGGATCCTCAAAATTAGCCAATGATTGTGCGCTTCCGGCCAGGGCATTTAAATAATACGTGGTATATCCTGGCGGGCTGGAGACAGGATGGTATCCCGCCGGGACCAGTACCACGTCATTAGTTGTAGGTACAACCAATGCGTCAAATCCCTGATTTGAGTGGTGGATGGGAGAGTTGTCGTCAGTATAGATCCGCTGCATAGCGAATCCGTTGGGCAGGTCGATTTTGTAAAAGTAAGTCTCCTCAAGAGCGGCTTCCAAAAGAATGCCGGCGCTATCCAGTCGGTGCGTGTCGTGTTTGTGGGGCGGGTAGCTGCTCCAATTTCCCCCAGGCGTATATACCTCAACAAGTACGAGGCGATGGCAATCAAATCCGGGCGGAATTATGTTGTTAATTTGGCGGGTGGCATTGCCACCCCCACGAATTTCGACACCGATGTCGGCAGGGCTAATCAAACACGCAGCATGGTCCTGGTCCGTTGGTGCCGTTGCCACTGCAATTTCAACGGGCGTGTTTGCAGTGAGAGAGAACGATGTATGGCGTGGAAAATAAAGTGCATACGGTAAACCCTCAAATACGCTTGAGCGCACCCCAATGTTCTCCCATTTTCCTGCTGGAGAATCAACATTCAAGCTACCACTCAAAATCACCACGCCAACCTCCTGGTCAAGCGTGTGGAATGCATAGCTGGAACCTGAACTTAGTCGGCGCGCCTCAAAAGTCAGATACCGCCAACCCGCAAGTTTTGGATCAACGTGGACAAGGACATCGCCTTCATGTGATGCGCCGCGGACAAGTAAGTTCTCGGATGTGTAAAGCATTGTTAATTGGTATTAGAAAGGCACTGACCTTGGCAGAAGTGTGGAAGCAGGTGTGCGCCGCAGATTATAAAGCCATATATGTACCGCGCATTTTTGGAAAGCTCGTAATGTAGCATTAAGTCACGATAGACCTGCTTGTACATCAGGTAGAGTGTTCCACGAAATGTCTAATCGCTTTACCTTGCTGCTATTGACTTGCGGCAACTAATGGCTGTAGGGTACTCCCGTGAAGAGTGGGAGTGTGGACATGACTCGTCTATTTCAATGTTGTTTGATTTGGTTGTCCGGGACTTTTTCAGCTGCATTGAAAGCGTTGCTGGCAGCATTAGCCGGACCCCTGTTGTATTTGCGTGTATGCGACGCAGAGTGGTATGGTCCATTGTTATTATTGCACCATTGACTTGGGCGGGGAAAATTATCATATAGTTCCGGCAGGTACATCAGATGGAAGAACAATTTTTTGCTGGCGTACAATTTGCCAAGCGAGGAGCAACATATGAGCCTTTGGAAAGACATGAATCTTGAGGGCAAGCGCGCCTTGATTCTGCACCATGATGATCTGGGCATGTTTCAGGCAATGAATGGCGCGTACGCGGCGCTTGGCTTCCCCACCGGCAGCATCATGCTGCCCACGGGCTGGGCTGCGGAGGCGGCGCTTACAACGCTGCCGCACGCAGACCTGGGCGTGCACCTTACGCTTACAAGCGAGTGGGACAACCTGCGCTACCGGCCGCTGACGGGCGGCGCCAGCCTGGTGGATGGCAGCGGCCACTTTTATAAAAGTGTGGAGGAGGCTTGGGCGCACATGGATGCGGGCGAGGTGGCGGTTGAGCTGCGCGCACAAATAGAGGCGGGCAAAGCGCTCAATTACGATGTGACCCACATCGACACGCACATGGGCAGCGCAATGCGCCCGGACATTGCGCAGGCCTACATCCGGCTCGCCATTGAATATCGCATCGCTGCGTTTGTGCCGGAGCTGGAGGGCAAAGCCTTTTCGCCGGATGATGCCAAGACAGCGGAAGAACTGGCGCGCGTGATTGCGGGCTGCGGCCTGCCGCAGTTTCGCGTGATTGATGCTTACAACCAGCCGCCACAGGCACGCCGTGCGTGGCTGGTGGATACGCTGAGCAAGGCCGGGCCGGGTGTTTACCATTGCCTGCATCATGCGGCGCTGGACACGCCAGAGCTGCGCGCCATCCGGGACTGGCCGGTGCGCGCTGCAGATTATGCGGGCTTGCAGGATGCCGATGTGCGCCGCGTGCTGGGCGAGTTTGTGCCGCTGACGTACCGCGATGTGCGCGCCGGCCTGCAGCGCTACGGTTTCCCCGGCTAGCGCGCGCCCGAGCTAATCTGTAACAGCTGCTGAAATGTGGCGCAATGACGCGGGAGGCTATAGACGCGCCCCCAAAGCTGGACAAAAAATAGTTGCGAACAGACGGGGGTGCGTAGCTTTGAAGCAAAAATTGCTACGGCGCGGTGCTTTCGCTGCCAATATGTCGGTGGCGTTAGCCTTTTAGTCCTAGTGCCGTCCGAAGGCATAATTTCAAATTGCAGAATTCTCGTGGAGTTTTGAATATTTTTGCAACCTATGGTGGGCGTGCCCAAAATAGTTTAGGGGGCACCCCGTAAATACAGAGTACAAAAATCGCCAACATTCTATTACTAGTAAATTGTACGGAATTTTGGTATTGACAGAGTTTATAGGTTGCAGTTATAATTTTTTAATGAACGCAGAAACAGAAATGTTCTCCAACAACATCCGTTCAACAAAATCGCTTGCAGGTTTGTGGCGATTTCGAACGGATCCAGCTGCGATCGGTGAGCGTCTGCCTGGCGAATTGATGATCCAGGGGCGCACTGCCGGTGGGTTTCAGGATATGGACTATGACGATTCCGGCTGGCAAGAAATCCAAGTCCCTGCTGCGTGGCAACATCAGGGGCATGACTACAATGGCGTTGCGTGGTACCGCACGATATTTGAAATCAATGGCCGGCGTCGCGGTGACCTCAATTTTCTGCACTTTGATGGGGTCGATTACTTCTGCGATGTATGGCTGAACGGCAGATACCTCGGTAGCCATGAGGGTTTTCTAACTGGATTTGAATTTGAGGTCACCGGCGTACTGCGCGAAGGACGTAACATCTTGGTTTGTCGTGTGGATTCCCCAAATGACGGTGACGTTCGCATCGCGCCTGGTCTGCGCCGCCAACAGTATTTCAAAGGCAACTTACATAGCGGCGATATTCTCGACATGGAAAAAAATCCAGGCGGCATTTGGAACGATGTCAGGCTAACTACATGTGGCAATGCTAGTGTAATAAATGTGCGATTCCAAAGTTTCGTCGATCGCTCGGTGCCGGATGCTGAGATTCGCGTCGTAACGACAATTCGCAACGGCCAGCCAGGATGGCGAGATGTCGTGCTTTCGGTGGAGCTGACCCCTCATACTTTTACCGGTGTGCCAGTTTGTCGTACGGACTCGGTTCGACTTGGTCCGGGGCAAACTACGATCGAAACATGGATCCGGGTTGAAGATGCGGTGCTGTGGTGGACGTGGGACTTGGGTCGGCCTGATTTGTACCGTCTTCGTGTGGCAGTGCAGGATAATGATTTGTGTCTTGACGAAGATACTTCACTAGTTGGCATTCGCGAGTTAGTCAAAATTTCAGGTGGATGGGAGATGTATCTCAATGGGGTGCGAATATTCTTCCGTGGGACTGTGTATTTTTCCGATCAATTTCTTGCACTCTCTGACCGCCTGAGGTATGAACAGGATGTGGCGCTCATGCGGGGGGCAAACATGAATGCGGTGCGGGTGTTCGCGGGCGGAGAGCGTTCTGAGTTCTACGACGTATGTGATAAGGAAGGATTACTCGTGTACGCGGATTTCCCGATTCAGTGGCAGATGTCGAATGATTCTCAGCTAGTGCGTCGGGGACTGCCTATGGTCCGCGAGTGGGTTAAAGAGCTTGTGAATCACCCCTGTCTCGCAATCTGGAACTTGGGAAGCGAGCCATTCCCTGAGAACCACAGGAAGCTATGCCGGGTTCTAGCCGATGAGGTTATCTCACTCGACCCGACCCGAGCTGTACAGGTAGGGAATGGTAGTGGGCTTTTCGACCCTATTCGGTGGCGGGATGAATTCGGATGGGATATTGATTTCCATTTTTATTGTGGCTTTTGGACTGCAGAGGATGCACCTCCAAATGATCTTGACCCAACGAAGACATGGTGGGGAGACACAGTATTTGACTTAATGGGTAAACACCCCGCGCTTTTTGAGCTTATTACAGAATTTGGGGCAGCGGGTATCCAGAACCGAGCGGAACTCACTCGCTTCGTCCCGGAGAGTGCGCTGGGCTGGCCACCTGATTGGTCAATTCTGAGGAAGCATGGCTTGTGGCATGAGATGCTATTGCGGAGAATTGGCGAGCCGCATCCTCAAAGCCTTGATGAGTTCATCGCGCGGACGCAAACCTTCCAGAACCGTATCATTAAATTCCATACAGAATTTTACAGGAGTAGAAAGTTTAGTCCATGCAATGGTCTGTTTCTTTTTCTTTTTGTAGACGCATGGCCATCAATCGGAGCCTCGATTATTGACTATTACCGGACTCCAAAGCCGGCGTACCACGAGGTGGTTCGGTCATTCCGACCCGTGCACGCTATGATGGATTGGCCAACAGACGCTACGGCTGGGACCCCTATATCTTGGGGTGTGAGAGTGGTAAATGATTTGCGCGACGATCGGAGTGTCAAGCTCCTTTTGACAGTCAGCCGAGACGAAGTCCGCAGCTTCGCTGCTACATTTACTGGGGTAGCTGCCGCTGCCACAGTGTCGCCATTCGGCGTTCTCGAATGGACGCCGACTGACCCTGGAATCTACCGAGTTGACCTGACGCTTGAAGAAGCGGGCACCGTAATCTCGGCTAACGAGTACGAAGTAAAGATTTTCTGATTGCTTTTAAAAGTATTGGGTGCTACGGTAACCGCAGCGCAGCTGTAGTTTCAGTTGCAAAAGCGGAAAATCTTCTCCTGACATTAGATCGATAAATACATCACCATTCAATCAAGAGGTTACTAGTGACTATTAATAAAAATTTCTTCCAAGACCAAGGCTATGTAGTGGTAGAAAAATTAATTGAACAAGATGAGGTAAGTTTGTTACTTGCTGATTACAAGCTTATGGTATCGGGAGAAATTCCTATGAAAGGATTTGACGGATTAATCACAAAAGTAAGTGAGCAAAATAATAAAGTTGTCCAAATTGGAAACCCATCAGATCAATACACAAGATGGAGGCAATACAGCTACTTCCAACGCTCGTTGGAGTTTGCGAAATTGCTAATGGGTGAAGATATGGAATATAAATATGATCAAATTATTTATAAGCCGCCATACAATAGTGCAGAAACAGCGTGGCACCAAGATGGAGGCTATTGGGAGGAGGGTGGTGGGAAATATAGAAATGCCGTAACCTGCTGGCTTGCGTTGACTCCTGCATTTCTTGAAAATGGCGGGATGAAGTTTATCCCGAGATCGCATATGGGCGAGATAAAAGTGCACCAGCCGTTAGGAAATGAGAAGGGAATTAATGAATCTTTAGGTATTCTTGACGTTGACGAAACCACCGCTGTTACGAATTTACTATTTGCGGGAGATGCATCGTTTCACCACTCGAGAATTCTTCACGGCGCTAATGCAAATAATACACAGCTTCCCCGTTGTGCACTAATTACCCATTTTGAGGCTCGGGATTGACAATAATTCGGTTACAGTTACAATAATATTGTAGGAGTGTTATATGTAAACTAATTATGTATTGAAGGTGAGGCAGAATTATTTTTGTGAATGTAGACCAAATAGTATGGAGAAATTTGATGTTTAGACTAAAGAATGCGAGTTTATTTGTTGCTTTTTCACTAATAGTGGGTGCGTGTGCTCCAGCAGCTGTTCCGGCTCCAGTGGTTGCCGTTCCAACCGAAGCGCCCAAGGCCACCGTGGCGGTTGTAATTGTTCCGTCCAACACTCCTAAGCCTACGCCTGTTCCGGCGTTGCCGGTGGAGATTGTCTACTGGGATCATTTTGACGCCAGTATTCAAAAAGAGGCTTTGGCACAGACTGAAGCGTACAATGGTCTGCAGACTGCGGTTAAGGTGTTGGAGCAGGGCTTTCCTGCTGAATTCAGTCTTCCGGTCTGGGTTGACCCTAAGACTGGGCCTGATATTGCCAGCCTTGGGACGGGTCAGGTGTGGGATCTTTCATCTCAGGGGGCCCTTGTTGCACTGGACACGCTAGCTGGATTTAAAGAAGCCACATCAAATATTCCGGCGGACATTCTCAAAAGTCTGACTGCTGATGACGGTCACGTGTACGCCATTCCTTATGTAGGTAGTGCCGTGATGATGGCATATAACAAGAAGTTATTCACTGAGGCAGGTATCAGTGCTCCGCCCGCGACGTGGTCCGAGGCGTTAGTGGCGTGCAAAAAGTTGTCCAACAAGGCAAAAGGTCAATTTGGGTGGACTTTCGGGAATTGGGGACTATATGGTGGAGATTGGTGGATGCCACTGTTTCATTTTGATGATTACTATATGAACGCGGCTGGGGACCGGGCATGGGTTACAAAAACTGGTGATGTGCACCTAACTGATACCCCGGCAGCGAAGATTACCCTCGAGTTCTTCAAGGCGATTGGGGATGCAGGATGCACTCCGCGCGCAACCGATCTGGATTTCCCGGCTCTGTTTAAGCAAGGTAAGGTTGGAATGGCCGACATGCTTCCAGTTCTTGCAGGCGGACTCGACGAAGCCGAGTATGGTCTTGCGCCACTTCCAGTACCTGATTCCATGGTTGGTACCCATGCGAATTCGGACGCAGGATTTGGCAACTTCGCTATTTTCGCGCGGTCTGAACACCCGACCGAGACGTTTGATTTTCTTACATGGCTAGTGAAAGACCCCGATCGGGCAGTTGAGCGCATTGTGGGCACGTCCCGGCTCCCAGTTCGAACCGATGTTGAGACAAACGAAAAAATCCAAGCTGCGCTGGCAGGCGATTGGGTGGTCAAGTCATTTGCGGCAGAGGTTCCCTTCGGCCGTGGCAACCTACCACTTAGTAATCAGCAAGCTGTTTACTTGGCCCTTTCCAAAGAGATTCAGGCTGTGATGACGGGGGTAAAGACTGTAGATCAAGCCTTGATAGATGCTGAGGTGGCCATTAAAGCAGAATTTCCTTAGTATCACTACACCTTCGGCGAGCCCGCCAATCAATACCGGGCTCGCCGAGGGTCGCTGCATCAAGGCTGTTCAATAAATGCAGCAGCGC
>SDXP01000397.1:0-12858 GCA_004369235.1 Perkinsus sp. BL_2016
GTCCGATGGTGTTCGACAGCCACAGTATTGTCCTGATTATCGACACTAGCATTGTACACACAACAACCACGTTTAGTCTACAGCTGTTTAGCTGTGTGTGCTTATATATGACTTTTCCGCCGAGTAAGGCTATGTCTCGCTCGCCATCTAATGTTTTGCATAGTAAACATCCTAGATCAAAGCTCCACATACGTTTAGCTAGTTCAGTGAAGTCTAGTTTCCCTCTTCTGTTTCGTTCACTTATTCACTATATCTCTGAATATGAATTCCAACAAAAAAGAATACTAATAAAACTATATACGCTATAACAGAAGTCTGTTAATTCCAGGTCGGTCTCTTTTCTTGGCGTATAGCTCTCCACCGCGCTTAGTCAACTGATGGTACTGGGCGAGTGGTAAGAAAGGCCGAGAATGACCTCCTGTTATACGCTTTAGATTGTCGAAGAACTTATCTCGGGCTTTTTGTGCAGGTGTCGGAGATCTTGTAGTCTTAGCTATTTTCGCTAAACGGATTTCATGCTCACGCATGTCGAGCTGAATCATCTGATCTCTGCGTTTAATGTGCTCATTAGTCTTGTGTTTGTGCGTCTTAACTAAAGCACCCACTGCTTCATGAATACCTACGATTTTCCTTCCAGCCTTGGCAAGCTGCTCTGCTTGTTCAGGTGTTGGAAACACGGCTGCTTTATTCATAACGTCTAACACCATCACTACTTTATTAGACGAGCGACTGGATATTGCCAAGTCGAGAGCTTTTCGGACAACTCCAGCTGTGTGATGCTGTGGATACTCGTCAAAGAGAGCAAAAAATTTGTCTGTGAGTTCTTTATGTTCGGCAAACAATGCGAATAAAATTCCGAATGTTTGTTTATGGGGCAAAAGGCTGAGTTTTTGGAATTCGTCTAGCACTCTGAGGGTTTGCTCTGGAAGCGAAGCCTTCTGGTACACCTCCATAAGGCCGTTAAGAGTTCGACTGTTGATCACTAACCCTCGATGACGCATATTATGGACAAGCTCATTGGCTATAGCGACGTAACTGTCTTTCTCGCTTGTGCATATTCGAGGCAACGTCATAGCCTCCGCGCACGTCTTCAAACCAAGCAGGAAGAACTCCCGTGTAAACGGAAATCCTGCGGCCATGATGTGATCAGAATATTTCCGGAATAGCCGTATATCCCCGAGCGACGCGCTAGCTGTGAGCAGCGATGTGGCTACTGCCTTGGTTAGCGGAAATTCTTCACATTGCATGCGGTCGTAAAATTCAAACGTCTTTTTGGCGTAGTCGCGGCGCTTGGCCATGACTTCCATAAGAGTTGTGTAAGTCACATCGGATGGAATGCAACCGGAAATTTCAAGGTCGGTGAAAATATTCAATGCCCGCTCACATTCGGCCTTCTTGACACAGCCTTTAATGAGGGTAGTAAAGAGAACTGTATCTGGCTTTACTGCCTTCCAAGTGCGCACTCGGTTGAATTCATCAAAAGCGGCAATGGTCATGCCTTTGCGAATCAGTCCGGATATTAATGTAGTCCACATTGGAACGGAAATATGTAGGCCTTCGTCCTCAGCCTTCCGAATCAGCGCGCCAACTGCACTCAAGTCGCCTTCACGGACATGTGCATGCATTAGTGCGCCATACACCTTGACATCAGCTGTAATAGCACGAGCACGAAATTGCAGGAAAATTTCCCGTGCAAGAGCGGCGTCTTTTCCGCAAGCGATGATACAGGACACTGCTGTGTCGGCGTTGATCACAAATCCAAGGTTTTCCATTTTTTCCGGGATTTGCAGCGCTTCATTTTGTTTTCCTCGAACAGCTAGAGCTCTAATCAGGAGGTTGAAGTTTTCCGTTGATGCCTGGCCACTCGCAATCAGTGACTCTACGCTATGATCGATATGGAATAACTTTTTTAATCGATCACGCTTTTCCAAGGAGCTTCCTCGCGGTAACAGAGTCATCGCCTTTTCTACTGTCGATCGAATTTCAGGATCCACCCCTGATGCTTTGAAGTCGCTGTACTTTTCAAGTACTGCACTCAACCCCTTGCGAGGCTTTTGCACAGAAGCGTGTCCGATTGCGCAGTCCGCCGTGGACTGAGGTGGTGAGGTTGGAGTGACGTCTTTGACTGGTGGTTGACTCCACTTGGTCTCGATGACTCGTCTGTCGGCCTTCTTTTTCCGTTCTCGCTTTTCCAAGTCCGGTCCTAAGCCGGTGAGTCGTCTGAGCACTTCCGGATTCTCCTGGAATATCGAGGACGCTGAAGCTGAGAAATCCGCCAGTCGCAGAGAGGATCCCCCACCTCGAAGTACACTATCAGCGTCTCTTGGGAAACGCGCAAGTGGCCGAGACAGCATCCGTCGATGTTCCGGTCTGGGCACGTAGCGGGACATGCAGAGTCACTTAAGGCAAGAAGGGCAAAGTTCAATAGCTATGTCGTGTTCATGCCGTTTTCGAAGGAGTAATTCAACAACAGACTTTGTGTGGTGAGCGTGGACACTGGCGATAATCAGGACAATACTGTGGCTGTCGAACACCATCGGACCGCAGACTTCGTTGGAGTTTCTCTACGAGATGCCATCCGTAAGTGAATTTTTTGAGTGTAACAGAGTGCTGAAGTATGAGGGTTTTGAGTCTGTTGACAGCCGGGAATTTATGAAGTTCAAGGAAAGCTTTGATGACGTAGTTACCATATCGATCTTTCATAATATCGAGTAGTTGAGAGTCATTCAAGTTGGCAAGATTGTGAATTAAAATTTCCAGTGATTTTGTGTTTAGTCGTGCAGCTTTCTCCAAGACATTACTGGCGAATTTATTGCAACTAAGTAAGGGGATATTTCCAAGAGCCAGATGTTGAACAATGCGTTGTCGATCAATGTCTCTACCAAAGTCAAGAGCATGTTGAACGACGTAATTTCCGAATTGGTCACATACTAAGGCGTTTAAATTTCCAGTGATATTCTCTAGTAAAGTGATTTTTTGAGTCATTTCACATTTTGCCAAAATTCGCTGTAGTACTCTACATCCATAACAATGCACTGCCAGTCTATTGTTCGACACATTGGCCACTTGAGTGACTATAAATTCCGTGTATTCTGATGGTAACACTTCAATCAATTTCTGCATCACATGATTTCCGTTCACATCTACACACAAGTCTACTATCTTATCTGCTGGCACTGCTGAAGCCAATACTAGACGCTCTTCAAGGCACCCTATTTCCAGCGCCCTCTGAAATACGCGACATCCTACTGAATGTTGCGCCAACGTCACTGCCTCTGTTGATAACCCCACTATCACACTTGTTCGCTCCCAAGGCACACTAGTACTCAAGTACGCCAAAATTCCTTGCGATCTTCGCGGATCCGACGCCATCTTGACCACTTCTGGACCTGCAGGCTCCAATATCGATGAATGGAAACTCTCCTTGCTGAAAAACGGAATTTCTGAAACAGGCTCAATCAATCTTTGACACTCACTCACTGCAGCTGTTTCGCGAAACCTCTTCAACGCACTACTGGCTGCTAGGATATCTTCCATACTGTATGCTGTAAGACCACCTTTCGTTAGAATCAGACTGCAGGCTAACTCTAATGGAATCTCCAATGGCAACATCTCGCCTTCAACTCCTGCTAACACATTGATTGACGTCGTCGCACACATTGATTGAGGAGTCATAGAGCTATTTTACGAAAAATTTGGATGTCCCGAATTCTCTCTGCCACTTTTGCTCCAATTATCTATATAAATCCTCACTTGAATGTAAATTTCAACTCTCACGATACAACACAACATCTTGCTAGACTAAATGAGGAAACTCTTGCGCTATTTTCTCCATAAGAACTTCAGCCTCTGGACATTGTTGTCCACGAAGTATTTTCATAAATTCTGTAATACGTAACCCGCATGCAGCAGGCATCATGTCTTCGATAGTATCTGATTTCTGGTCATGATCAATTTCCCAGGTGACTCCAAACTTACATAGTTCCGCGATCAAAGTGTTTCGCTCGTCTATTAAATAGGTATATACTTTAGCAACATTGTGCCGATTGAACCAGTTGCAGTTGACTGATATACACTCGGAAATATTTTCTACCTCATGTTCAACGCCTGAAGGCACAAACACAGCACACATGGACTTCTGGTACACAAACACAGGGCCTGAGGTGAGATAGAAGGTCCACTTCTTCACTCCTAGGAGATTAAGCGACCAACTGAAGGAGTTCAGCACATCTGAATGCCGGGGCGTGGACGACCCTTCACAGCCCCAATACAGAAACTCATATTCCGAGTTCAGCCAATCTTCGTGGAACAATTTTGGCGCGCGAAATAAACGCTTTTTCCGATTCACGTGCCAGTCTTTCAAATATGGCCGCCTCTCACCTAGTGAATACCAATCCCGTAGTGAAGTTTCGCTTGGATTGGCATGGAGGATGGAGACTGGAATATGCTCATCGCCATACTCCGCCAGCAGGAACTCTTGAAGGTTGTTTTCAGCAAGAGCTTTGTTTGCACCTTCCAGGATAAGTGGTGAGGGGACATTATATATCAGTAAACCTTTATTCTTAGCCATAAAAGAATCTGAAAATCGTTCATATGTGAGCGTTTGATAATCAGCGGTTGAAATAGCATCCGAAAAAGTACAAATGACTGAATTACGCTCGAGCCCATGGGTTAGGGCCATGTAGAGTCGGAAAAAATAATATGTCGCTGTCTCAAAGCTTCAAGCTTTCAAGAAGTGTAGAGAGTTTCTACACAGGAGGGGATTTCGAGATTCGGAACTCGAAAATCTTCTCCTTGTCTTCGGGTTCCGTAGTTGTGACAGATCTGGAGTCAGTGCAGACACTGATTCGACTAGAACAAGAAGGAGACGCAATTCGAGTGTTTGCTATTGTGGATGATCGTAGAGTAGTGACAGTAGGAGAATCAGGACTTTTTCGGCTTTGGCAAATTTTGAAAGATCTGGCTTCCTGTCAAATATCCGCATCCTGGTCTTCGCAGCACTCTCAACCTGTGACATCACTCGTCTACCATGGTCGAACAGGACTTTTAGCATCTGGGAGCATGGACAAGACTGTGCGTGTATGGGACTTACACGGGAAATACTGTACACATAATTTCCGTGGTCACAATGAGGGTATCACTACAGTGCGATTTTTAGATGATGCTCATTTGCTATCGGTTGGTCTTGACAATGTGGTCGCTCTGTGGAGTCTTCCTAGCCACTCTCAAGTCGCCACATACAAAGACCATCTCGCCCGCATTACGGATCTCTCAGTCGACTCTGTGCAAGGGGAAGGAATGAGATTTTGCACAGTATCCTCAGACCAGATGATGTTCACCTACACCGCGGAGTCTAGTGCGCAAGGATTACGCAGTCAGGCACTGCTTCTTGGGGAGGCTTTGGTAGCAGTAGCGGCAAATTCTGCACGAGGAATGGTGGCAGTAGTGGGAGAGTCTGGAAGGATCCGAATTTTTTCCGGTTCTAAGGAGCTCGCAGTAATTCATGCCTCTACTGTGCATGGCGCTGGTGGACGCATACGGAAATTACTGTGGGTAAATGAAGACCTTTTATGCTCTCTTGGAGAAGACCTCACTATCGGGTTCTGGCGTCTTCAAGGACAGGACCAGTATTCTCTGATCTCTGACCGTGTGTTGGCTGGTCATTTGGGAGAAGTTACCAGTGTCCGGATTGTCGGCAATGACCACTTGGCAGTTACTGTTAACGACGAAAATGTCCGTGTATTGGACAAAAAAAATATGAACATGGAAATTCTGGTCGGGCATTCGGAAATTGTCCTTTGCTCAGCTGTGTACTCTGGTTCAGCAGCATACTCTGGCTTATTGCTGGCTACTGGAGCAAAAGACCAAACTGTCCGAGTATGGGCGTGTAAGAGTAGATGGCAGTGTGTGGCTGTGTTGTCAGGTCACACTGGTGCAGTTTGTGGAGTCGCATTCAGCAGAGGTCGAAACAATACTTTGCTATTGGCATCTTGTGGCGAAGACCGGACAGCTAAAGTGTGGAAACTCGCGGAAGGAGGTCATGCGATCTGGGAAGAAGAGGAAAAGGAGGTTTTGATTAAGAAAGCAGATTTCTCAGTGATCGCATCAACCAAGAAAGCAGCGAATTCCGTCGAATTCTCGCCGAATGATAAGACTTTGGCTGTCGCTTGTCAAGATAAGACAATAGTACTCATAGAAATTGGTGATCGGAAAATATCATGTCGACTTTCAGGTCATCGTCGAGGAGTTTCTAGTGTGGCTTTTTCGCCTATAGAGCGAGTTCTAGCATCTTCTAGTGCCGATGGAACTGTCAAGTTGTGGAATCTGAATAATCATCAAGTGCTTAGAACTTTAGAAGCCGATATGGGGTCTGGCCTGTCAATATACAACTGTGCTTACCTGCCGAATGGACAGCAAGTTATGGGTGTATGCGGAGATGGAACTCTGCGACTGTGGAGTATAAGAACAGGAGAGTGTGTGTGGACTGAGGCAGATGTGCATGAGGGTAAAATTTGGGGTTTTCATTTGCAAGCAAACGTAGAGATAGTGACAGGAGACTCGAATGGTAAGATAGCGATATTTATGGATAATACGGAGGAGACAAAGAAGGAGGAAAAAATGAAAATGGCGGACAAAATAGAAAAAGATACTGAAATTTCCGTTCTAGTAAATTCCAATAAATTCCACCAAGCTGCAGTACTTGCCATGTATTTGAATCGTCCAGGGAAATTTTTGGAGATAATTGAAGATGCTGGTTGGGCAATGAGTTCAACTGCAGTTGAATCAGTTGATTTGGATTCGATTGTAGACGAACAGTTGAGTACTGAGGAGGGTTGTCAACGAATAATCTCTATGTGCATTAGATGGTTGAGTAATACCCGCACTGCCTATTTAGCTCAATTGATCACTCATCGTATTCTAAGCACTAGGAATATTTCCCAATTTCTACTAAAAATTGAAGGTTTTAACACCTTTCTTGAGGCAGCCACTGGATATGGTGTCAAACACAATTCTCGTGTTGAACGCCTTGCCCAAAGACTGGTCTACGTTGAAGGCCTCATCAAGGCACTGCACTCTATTCCACTTCCAGATTTGGATTCCGCCATGGGCAGAAAAATCAAACGTCGTAGACTTTAGCGCAAGAACAAGACTGTTGTCTTATAGTTTCCTTAGTTTCCACCAGTTTTAAGTTCAAAGCCGTTCTGAATATTTACAGGCACTGGTGGCGAAAACCAGGCTCTGTCTCGGGTATGCAACAGGTCGCAGCTACCTTTCATTAGCGACTCCTGCTCTATACCTGCTGACATTCTATATCACCTACACAACCCTATGCTCTCAACCAATCGACCATCCACTTCACCGATTCAACGGACCCGGACACACTACCCCCTCAATCAAATTGTCACCGCAAATTGTCATCATTCGCCTCAGCACTCTGGCAGTTAACAAACGCATGCACCTTGTCGCGGCAGTTACACCACGCCACCGAGGAACTCAACGCCGCTCTAACGCGACCTGCTGCCATCAGCTCGGCCACTTGGCCACCTCCTTAATACATACAAGTCGTCGCATTGAAAGAAGAACACTTGGCCCTGCGGCAAGGACCACTCTTTGGCTCTCTGTATACACCAAAGAAATCGAAATTCCCATCCTCAACCAAGTCTTAAAAACAAGTCCAGGACCACTTGAGTTATTTCTTCGACGTCTCGAAATGAAGACTTTCATTCTTCGGATGAAAATCACATGCCGATCTCTTTGTTGATTTACTCCACGACGCGGAAAAAACCCCGTAGCGTCGTCGTCCACTAGACACGGAAAATTAGCCAAGATATTCGTGTGTCACAACTCTGTTTTTTGTTGACAGATTTACGCATGTCATGGCTCAAGAAGTTCATACCAGGAGGAGCAGCAGAGGAAGGCAATGCAACAGTGGCAAATTTAGGTTCGGAGAATACAATGTACTTCTGTCCAGATAGAAAGCGATGGGTTGAGCGTGGTCGTGAAGCTGAGATGGACGCCGAATTGGCGAAAGCAAATGCCCCTCCTCCTTTACCTTCCTTCAAGAAAACTGGAATTTCCGCACCTGCAATGAACACCCGGATCCGACTCAATTGTGCACCAATTATCGTCCATTTAAAACTTCAAATACAATAATCTTACAACTACAACCTTGGAGATGAACAGCATTTTCCACTCTTTCAATGCCATGAGTTACGCTTGTTTGTTTAATATATAGAGTGGGAAGGAGACGGAAAATATTTTTCCACAAGGTTTTTTTCCTTGTGTGTCCAGTGTGATGGTTCTGTAATGACCGATGTTTATGGATGATTGATTGTTGTTTTACGACCAAGAATGGCTACTGAACACAAAATCTATTTCAAAAATTTCTATGACTACTTAACCGCAAAAGCAGCCCACTACTCGGAGAGATCACCGAGTCTGCCAGGGGGCATAGTTTTGTGCCTTCCGGAAAGACGCAACTTTGCCTTTTCTTCTTTGGCTTTCTTGAGTGCTTCCAGAAGTCGCGTTACCGTGTCAGAATCTTCCACGTAGTATCGTGCCTTGGTGTCGGTTCTGCCGACCTTTACAGTGAATATTTCGGGTGCCAGGAGTTTTTCCATACTAGGGGTGTCTCCAATTTCCGAATTTCTTCCTTCGGACGTAGCATAACCTTCCATAGCAGTGCCCTCTTCGTCATCGAGAAGACCAAGGTCTTGGAGACTCATGAATTTCGCAGGTTTCCGGGGGACACTGACGGAGTTATCATTGCTGGTAAGTCTCATGAGTGCCTCAGGTAATTCCCCTCGGAAATGTGTATTAATAGCCTCGAACATCAGTTCATCTGAGCGATCATCACCGACACATAATACAAAGTCGATTTCGCCTCTGACATTGGCGATTCGAGTAGCTATGGCAGCAGCTGCTGCGCCTTTGTTGACTCCATTCAACTTGACTTCGACATACCCTTTACCATGTGTCACACTGACAGAGTATCTCCTGAGGAGATCCTCCAAGGCTGATACTAGTTCTCTTGCTTGAGTCTCGCCAAAATCCGGATCTGAATCGCGGTACTGCCAGACTAAAGCCGAGCCTTTGTTTTCCACAAAGGTGCCTTGAGTGCGTCGCACATAGTGGCGCATCAGCTCAAGTGTAGAGGTCTTCCAACTGAGGTCAATTGCAGGACTGGGCAGAATACACTGCCATTGGTCACCTGTCAATACCGGCACCTTCAAATAGAAGCCATGCTCGGCCGCTAGGCCTATGCCTGGGACACTGCTAAACCACGCGGACAGTAATTCCTGCGATCTCCCTGAGGTAATGACCAGTGTGTTCTGGTGTTCCTTTGCGAGATCTCGAAGTAGACTGAGCACACTTGGACTTGGAGGTGTCCCGTGTCCTAACAAGGCTGATGGCAAATCCGCGGCCAATGTGCCCTCGTTATCGAGGAGGATCAAGCGGTTTTTCGCTAATCTGTATGCTCTTGATACTGCGTCTATATTAAGATGTTCAAGCCGCTGATCTATGCCTAAAATGCGCGACTTACTTCCGAACCCTAAACTGAAGTACAGTTTGTCTTGCTGTTTTCGACTGCGACGTATGTCGTCTATTAAGTCATCACACCACATTCGTAAAGACTGTCTTTTCGTGTATCCTAAATCTTCCGTAAAACGACCTCTTCGCAAGACTGATGCTGTACCAAATGCGACCTCGTTGATCGCCGTCGCAACTGAATGTACATCCCATGGATTCACTTTCACCGAGCCTCTCAATACTCGACTACAACCTGTGAACTCTGAGACCACAATGGTCCCTACCTCTTCTTCGGATGCCGTTGCCTCTCGAGCTAACATGTACTCAAACGGGACCAGATTTAGGCCGTCTTTGACTGAGGTGTCCAAGTACACATCTGAGACTGCCAAAATGGCATACTTGTCCACCCACGAGTGGTCGCCTACTGCCAGAGTCGATACTCCGGTTCCAAATTCTGCGTTTATCGCAGTAACAATGCGGCGCACTTCCTCGTACAAGGCCTTCTCTGCTGGGCCATCGATTCCTGGAAAAAACACGCCTTGTACAAATGCAACGCGACTTCCCACTGCACTGGTCCCTCCTTCGCCACTTCCTAGTCTCTGAAGAAAAATTCGCAAAGCGGCTAGCTTCAATGGTAAGCCAGCGAGACGATCGCAACGGTCATAGGCCCCAATAACTACCTTTCCATGACCAAACTCACCAATTCCTAATGTCTCTGAAATTGCTTTGACCTTATTCGCGACCTCAGTGGTCAACGTACGATCTCGCACAATGCTTGGTTCTACGCATACATGACTGCACCGAATCAGCACTTTCCTTCCGCAGTATTCAACATGCAGAAGTCCCCCTAGCTCAAAGGTGTGATCTAGGTTAAGAAGTCGCTTGCACGAGATTAGAAATGGTCTTGCATACTCAAAGAACTGGAAAACCACTACATCTGCACTCAGCAAACCAGTGAGTAGTTCTTCTCGTACTGGCAAAGTTCGATACATCTCCGTGATCGGAAATGGCGTGTGCAAATAGAAGCCCAGATTAGCTCTAGTTGCACGACGAGCGATGTATGTGGCAACAAGAATCAAAGGGTAGTCATGAATGAAAGCCACATCAGTCTCCTCTCGGAAACTAAGCAGCAAAGTCTCGGCGAACTTCTGATTCGCACTCTGATAAGCCGACCATTGAGTCTCGTCAAACATCGGTGTTACCCCATGACATGCGGGCCACAATGTCCTTCCGCAAAATCCCTGGAAATCTTCCTGAACCGACCTCCCCAGAAACACTGGAATGCAGTCATACTCGATCAGTAGTTGTCGCAATTCCTGCTGCTCTCTAATATTCTCTGTGTCCACTCCACACAAGCCCACATACAGTTGTCGGAGCCCTGCTGGAAATGGTCCACCGCTTCTCCCTGGGAGCTCGTTCCTTAGTTGATACAGTGTCGAAATTGTCGCACTCCTCCCTTCCACTACTACCCACTTCGATGATGAAGTACCCGTCACACGCACTACTTGAACTGGTAGAGTAAGACTTACCACGTAGACGCGCTCCTGGCCAGTCGCAGGAATCGTCGAGGCCATCGCTCGCACTGTAGCCAGCCGCGTCTTGAAGGACTCTACGCCAAAGCTGGGCGACACTGGAAGTGCCGAAGACCCACCGGAAATACGCTCTCCCTTAGGAGAAGTGACTACACTCTGCGACATTACGGAAAGACGTCCAAGACCGCCATCATCTTCCACTGTAAGTGCCGCCCCAGTTGGGGAAATGAATCTGGACTCTGAGGTCCATAGTGCGCGTCCACTCAATCCCTCCTGACTTCTGCGGACGTAACGGTACTCTACAGAATCACGACTTGACAAGGACAGCGGTTCACTAGTCCAGAAGACCGGGAATGTGTCTTCAGTTGAGTGCAACTCAACCGGTAAGTGTCCCTCTACTTCAACATACATAAGATCACCATAATCGAAGTCTTTAGGCGCAAGACATCGAAAATGGGTTCGAGTTATCATCACGAAAAATGGATTTTTTAAAAAAATAATTTTTCTACTTACTTCCTACATTTGTTATTGCTCGCGTCCATCTTCCTACCAAACGATCTTCTAAATTCGAGCCGCGAATGATCAATCGAGCTGCCACTTGCGCCAGAGCATCTTTTGTGCGATCGTCTTCGGCCTTTACCCGTCGAAGAACTTCCACCACATGTTTCTCATTTCCATCGAGAGTCCTCAGTGTCCGAAGCACACCGAGGGCTGCTCGAACTACTCCTTCGCTTCTGTGGCCCCAAATTTCGAGTGCCTTCGTGGAAATTTGCGCAAAGTCGAGTGTCTGTTCAGCCTTAGCAAGGGCCACGTTCCACAGAGAACCCAATGCGGCTCGTACAGCTATCTCGTCACCCATCTCCCGCACAACAAACGCTAAGTAATCGATCGTCTCATGTGAAATCTCCTGGCCATAAGAAAAACTATACTTCTCTGTCTCAATACAGAAGGCTCGACATTCCGGGTCAAATGTCCCTTCCGACATCATGAGCTCGTCTGCATTATCGAGCCCGGTCTCCTCGCTCTCGACCTTCGCCTGTTTCTGCGTCTGATGGTCGATTGTCTCATCCACTTTCAGATTCTCCTCCCAGCAAGAGTCCACCTGAATGCCTCCCTCAAAAGTGCGGAGCTCATCCTGGTCACCTTGTGGCTGAAGACTACCGTCAAGACTCAAATCGCGTTGAGCGATGGATTCATTCGGGTCAGTCATCTGCGCATAATCCCATGATGGAGCCATGTGATTGTGGGTGGCTTCACTCAGTCTCTCCAGCTGCGGAGATTCCGTCTGCAAGTTCCACTGCAACTCTTCCCCGCCGATGACTGCTGATCGAGGTTCATCCACGGATTCTGGGAAGGGCTGCACATACGGACCTTGCTCTGAATGCTCAAGAGCGTAACCGTTAGAGTCGGGTTCTACTTCAGCCTCTTGTGACGCCGGCGGATGGTCATGATCAACCGGCTGGCGCCTGTTCCAATCTTCTTGCCTCCAGTCAAATTGATATTCTTCATAGTGTGACTCGTGGTGCTGGAAATACGCGGTTGACTGGGCTGTCTCCTGGTGATGGGACTGCCACTGGTTAGTCGCGGGGAGTACTTCTTGAGGGTCTTCAGGCAAGGGTTCGGAGACGGCGATTGTTTCCCGAGTTGAGTTTTCTAGTGACTCCGCAGGAACATCTGGTGGAGGAGGCATTGGAGGTCCAGGAGGCACAATGAAAAGCCCGCGTGTCACCGGTGGGGTATCAGAATTTTCTTCACGCGGTTTGCTGAGACCCATTAAGGCGAAAGAGTCCACGTA
>SDXP01000308.1:0-12631 GCA_004369235.1 Perkinsus sp. BL_2016
GGTCGAACGAGAGAGGAATCCAGGAGATCTGGTCGGTGGTTGAGACGGTGAGGCCTGTACTGACTGGATAGGGAACAATAATTCTTCTCCGATTTCGGATTCATTTCCAATCTTGGTCAGGGAGGGACTAGCACCTATATTTGTGAAGAAAATGCCCCTCTCATGGAATAGGCCGAGAAGATGCTCCATCGCCTCTGGCGCTAGATGCTTTGCTGGGTATTCCGCGAGACCGGAATCTGTGAGGGCAGATTGCAGGTATTTCGGGAACGCTAGTGTACTAGTCGGGATTCTGTGATAAGAGCAGAATTGTTTGTAGTGTGCTTCAAGTGTTCTCTCAACAAACGGTCGCGAAAACACTGTCTTAAGGCCTCGCTTTTTCTCAATGAAGGCAATCTTGGTCATGGCGCTAAATTCGGCAAAGTTGAACATGGGCGGTGGATTTCGAGGGGTCAGGCGCACCAGTGCCGATTCAATTGGTGGAACTGGATAAAAGCAGGCTCCATTAATACGATGAACTCGCTCGCTGCGCACAAACAGGGCCGCATTCATCGAAAGTCTCGAGTAATTCCGCTCTCCTGGATCTGCAATCAGCGCATCTGTGAATTCGCGCTGCAAGATTAACACTGCTGATCGCCACAGCGGTCTATGCGTGATCAGTTTGAATAAGATTGGAGCTGACATTGAGAATGCGAGATTGGAAAAGCAAATGTCGAATCGTGGGAAGGCAATTTCTAGAGCGTCTCCTCTCAACATTTCCAAGTTAGTGTAACCCTCACTCCTCGCACGGGATACTGCTTCGTCAGCCATGACGGAATCCGACTCATTGGCAATTACCCTCCTCGCCACGGACACCAACCGGGACGATATTGCACCGGCGCCGCTTCCTAATTCTAAAACTGTGTCAGTAGGTCGAGCACCGATGCACGATATAATCCTATCAATAAGGTCTTCGTTAGTTATTTGATACTGACCCGACGACTTCTCTATGTGTATCATAAACAGAGGAACTTTCAGAAACATACTCAGTCGAATTCCCGTTGATGGTTGTACCTTATGAGCAGACGGGCTCCAACCCCTCCGTGGATGTCTGGTGCAGTGCCGAATCAAGTTCATCGAGCTGGAATTTTTTTCTGGCGCCGGCACTCGATAGTTCTACCACAGTAACCTCGCGCCTTCCCACATTTCATTGCTCCGTGTGTCATTATATGTAGTTTTCAGTATGGCTCATTCATACACTGTGGAGAAATTCCTCAAGGTGCCGACTGAGTGGCATGCGCCACGGAGAGATGCCGAAGGCAACTGGATTGATCCCCGAGATGATCTTCTCCCGGGATGTGCGATCCAGTGTAATACGTGGCTCCAAGAGTACAATGTATGGTTTTTATTGTCTTTATCTACAAAGTTTGTTTAGGCCTGCGCCAGGCGCATCGCTCAGAGGACTGATGATAAGGGTAACTGCCAAGCCCAGTATGAAGAATTCGCGATGTGTCAGGACCATTGTGTCACACATCACGTTTTCCATCATCTAAGGTGAGGAGCTGGCCTTCCTAAAGTGAGTTTAGAAGTTACTAAATGCGTAATATAATATATTCACAGGTTCCACATCGCGCGTACTGTAACTCGAAGGATAATTTTTTAGCGACTGTCCATGAAATCGGATTCCTGACAATAGTATCCTAGTGATAATTTTGACAGAGGTTGGATCCCCTAGTGATTATCATATACCGGCAATCAATATCACGCTCATGACGTCTCGACCTACTTCTTGTACGAACTCGCCTGTGGACAACCTGGATAGACTTCGGCAAAAGCTGTCACGGCTGCTCATGCACCGGAAACGTTCATGGGAGTGTTTTGAAGTTGTTGCAGACAGCGATAATTGGATCGGGAACTCGAGCGCTCTACCCGTTGATCTTTATACCAGCGCGCGTAGAGGATTAAGCCCTGTGAGTCCCTCGAAGGAGAACCGTGTATTGTCTCCGAAGGAAAACTGTGTAGTTACCAAGCATGAAACGAATGTGAAGTCACTATCCAAGTCTGTTCCACCCCTGAGACTATCTGAGGGTCCCGACAAACAGGAGAGTCGCGTGATTAACCTCAGGAAAGTCGCAGAGACGAAAATTGCACCACATGACGCGTACGAGGATGAGCTCCTCGTTGCAGAGGTTGTTGGTGAGATAAGAAACCCCTCATCTTCCGCCCTTGGACCTAATACCCGTGAGCGAGTTGTTATACCAGTAAGACAGAATCTCTCCATGGTTCAGCAGCCAGTGATATCCTCGTCCCCTCCTCGCTCAGACGATGAGTTCCTAGATAACATCTCTCTCAAGTCTGCACCACTCACGATGGACAAGGAGATTTCATTTGGTGTGTTTGAGGCTGTGTTGCTAGATAGCGGCGGGGGGAGGTTTTTTCCTTTGTAATTATATTTTGTGGGGATTGGTGGGGGATCGTCAAAATGTTTGAATCCTAAACGACGGATGTCTACAAGTTCACGGGCGACAAGTCTTCCCCAGGATGTTCCGCAGGAACCTATACCGGATATACCGTTGCCTTCACATGTCCCAGAATCTTCACATGGAGAATCTCAAAAGGACGAGCAACGATCGAATTCTTATAGGAAAGTGTATTCACGGGCTACGAGTCTTCTCCAGGATGTTCCGCAAGAACCTGTACCTGAAATACCTTTGCCTTCACATGTGCCGGAATCTCAGAAGGAGGAGCAACGATCGAATTCTTCTAGGACAGTATATTTGAGGAAACAGAGTATGCCTTCAGTTGATTCTTCTCGTTCCAGTGAGAGCTTGTCCCGGGCCGGCAATGAAGGCGAGTCGCATATACCTGTCATGAGTGGCGGAGATGCGGACCCACCAGCTAACGCTGTGGATTTCGATGGTGAAGGCGCTCATAAGTTCGTGTTATGGGAAAGCGTTCCATCGAGTGGTGATGCGAGGCCATTGACGCGAACACATAGCAGTGAGATCGATGGGAGTCGTAGTGTAAAACTGGAAGACTCGGACAGCGCAAACGTGGTACTCCAAGACACACTTCTTCGGAACACGAGTGACAAGGCACGGTTTGTTTTCAAGATGAATATCGATAGGACATCACTGGCAGGCTCTGCAGGAGGTTCGGAGTCGAGAAACAGAAACGCCGACTCTGACTCAGCTAGTCAGGTTGGAGCGCCGATTTTCCGAACCGACATGGACTCTCAGTCAAATGAGGTTGAACCAAGCGATTCTCAAATAAATATCGTGACAACGCCTCTTTGGCAGTGCGATATCGTCTCTGAGTCAGATACCATTTCCCGAAGCGAATTGGTCTCTGAACCGAATCACATTGTAGGACTTCTTTCTCGAGGCGATTCTGACTTCGGAACAGGCGGGATTGAAGGAACTAATTCACGAAGCGATTTGGCGTCTGAAATGAATCGCGTTATCGGACTTCTTTCGCGACGTGATTCTGCCTTCGAATCTGGTGCAGCTAAGTCTCGAAGCGATATCGCATCAGAATCGAATCTGGTTGTAGCACCTGTTTTGAAACCCGTTATTGATTCTGGTTCAGACCAACTCTTTCCGCGCGATACCGAGTCTGAATCGAATCATTTGTCAACGCCCCTTTGGCTGTGCGATATCGTCTCTATGTCAGATACCATATCCCGAAGCGAATTGGCCTCTGAACCGAATCACGTTGTAGGACTTCTTTCTCGAGTCGATTCGGACTTCGGAACAGGCGGGATTGAAGGAACTAATTCACGAAGCGATTTGGCGTCTGAAATGAATCGCGTTATCGGACTTCTTTCGCGACGTGATTCTGCCTTCGAATCTGGTGCAGCTAAGTCTCGAAGCGATATCGCATCAGAATCGAATCTGGTTGTAGCACCTGTTTTGAAACCCGTTATTGATTCTGGTTCAGACCAACTCTTTCCGCGCGATACCGAGTCTGAATCGAATCATTTGTCAACGCCCCTTTGGCTGTGCGATATCGTCTCTATGTCAGATACCATATCCCGAAGCGAATTGGCCTCTGAACCGAATCACGTTGTAGGACTTCTTTCTCGAGTCGATTCGGACTTCGGAACAGGCGGGATTGAAGGAACTAATTCACGAAGCGATTTGGCGTCTGAAATGAATCACGTTATAGGACTTCTTTCGCGACGTGATTCTGACTCTATGTCAGTTCCAGTTGAAGGAACGAATTCACGAAGCGATATCGCATCTGAATTGAATCACGATGTAGGAATTCTTTCACGAGGCGATTCTGACTTCGGAACAGGCGGGGTTAGACGAACTAATTCTGGAAGTGAGATCGAGTCTGACTTGAATCACCTTGTAGAGCCTCTTTGGCAATGCGATATCGTCTCTGAGTCAGATAAGGTTGAAGGAACCATTTCTCGAAGTGAGATGGAGTCTGAATCGAATCGCGTAGGCAGAGGGTCTGGGAGTCGTGGAACTTCGGTGTCCCAGTATCCAGTTGTGTCGAGGAGGGAGAGCTTGGATTCATTGGGTCGACCCCCAAAGCACCAGTCAGTAGGCATAGGGGATCACTCAATCAAGGACCGAATTCATCAGCACAAACCAGCACCGAATAACTGGGTCATCACGAGGACGTACCGTCACTTGGATCCCGCACTGGAGCAATGGGCAAAGAAGGCAGAGGCAGATCTTGAAAAGATTTTACTGAATTAACGATACCTTTTTCCACTTTATATTTTTTTATTGCAGTAAATATTTTTTTTAATAAAATGTAGTTCAGATGGAACCTCTCACCGCTCAAGAGATCGAGGAGCTTAGACGACACCCCGCCCTCCATGCCGGTTGGGTGTTTGTGTCGTCGTTAGCGATGCGGACTTTCCGAAAAACTCCACTGTTGAAGCGGTGGTGCGAAATTCGATCTGACGACGACGAGTCGTTTCTCGAATTTTATCGAGACAAGGACGACTTTGAGCCAACGAAGCGCTTCAACCTAAACTACACGCGCGTCGTTGTGTCGCAAGGGCGGCGGTTCACTGAAGCGCAAACCGCTCGAATGCCTAGCGGAGGAGTCCCAGTGAAGGCGAAGGCGTTTTACATTGATTTTCCCCTGAGGCTCCGAAAGCAAGTCTCTTCGTCGTCGAATCATCCAACAAGAGCTCTCAGTCCCTTCTTTGAGACGCGGTCGATGCGCGCGGAACTTGCAGACATTAGCGACGACTTTCCCCTTGGATTTATAATGGTGGCGCCCGATTCTGGTGCCTCCATCGGATGGGAGAAGACTCTGCTTGAAGTTTGCCACACGTACGTTCCGCGAGAGTCGAAGCGAGAACGCGTTCAGCGGTGGATGAATCGAGCGTGGATGCGGATTCGTGGCGATTTATCAATTGACCAATTTGACGAGAGTTTTCGTCCAACATCGATGGATTCCGAAATGGCTGAAAATTTCTTCTCCATCGGAGCCGGGGACGATGGAAGAGCTCAAGATGTTTTGAAGCTGTTAACAGCCTCCTCAATGGACTCGTATGACGACTCGGACGCCTCTGAGAAGAGCTTCCAAACGGCGGGCACTTCGTCCGACTCCGATACCTCGGTGGAACGCCAAGTTATGCGCAACAGCTTCCTCCTTGACAATAGACGAAATAGCAAACAAGACAATGATTTTTTAAGTGCCGAGGGCACTGGGGATCTCTTCACTTCTGTTGAGGAGATGCTCAGAGAGGAGAATGAAGAGCGGCGGCATTGCACGCCCATTTCGCTCCAAGAAATCGAATCTGCCGTTGAGTTTGTTGAAGGCACTCGGCGGGGCCTCGATCAGGACCCCGCCTGGTCCCTGTGTTCTTCCACAGATACATTTGACTGCTTCAAGTCGATTGACGAAAAGAGCGGTGTCGTTAGAACTCGAACGTGGGCGAAAATTTCAGGCGTGACTCCTCATACGCTTTTTCACATCCTATACGACAATGAGGCTCGCAAGGCGTGGGACCATCACTATGCGAGGTTCGACACGATCTGGAGAGATCCGCAAGACCCGTCGTTGGACATTCTCGACGCAATAGTGTCTGCCCCGCTGGGCTGTGCTAATAGAGAGTTTCTGGAGTGGCGGCGAAGGTTGGTCGGGAAAGGAAGGTTTGTAATATTCCTTCGATCTTGGTCCGGTCCAGAGAGTAGACCGGTGTTGAGGGGAAATGTTCGAGCAGATGTTTGGATGTCTGCGTACCTGATTCAGTGGTGGAGGGATCCGACCACTGGCGAAGTGCTGGGAACCGACGTTATGGTGATGACCCAAATTGACATAAAGGGATTGATTCCAAAGTATCTCGTTAATGCCTTGTCGAATAGCGCTCCAAAAAAATGGGTGAAGGGCGTTACAACCGCTGCAACAAAAGAAATTGAATCTCGAGGGATCAGTGATAAGTGTTTGCAAATGTCAAATGACGAGCTTGATTGTTTGTATGGCATTATTCACAGCTAGCCCACCATCCAGACTATACAAGGAATAATAGTCTATCGGTTTTCTCCACGTGTTATTTTTATTCTGAATCTCCTAGTTTGCTGTAAATCATGATTCGCAATTTCCTTCTTCGTTCTATGCCAACTCGCCGCTGCCGGTACCTGGTACCAAGCAGATGGTTCAGCGCGGCGCCAGGCTCGTCGTCGATTGAGACAACCATCAAGTCGTCCCGATCGGACCCGTATATGGCGAATCCAGGAGCGCGGCTGTTTCCCACAGCGAAGAATTTTGCCAATCTCGAAAGAACTGAGTATGTGGAGCTATGGGTCGGTAACGCTAAACAATCCGCTGTCTACTACCAGAAATGTTTCGGGTTCCAACCAGTAGCCTACAAGGGCTTGGAGACGGGTAGCAGGGATACAGTCAGTTATGTTATGAGACAAAACGATATAGTAATAGTCCTTACATCGCCCTTGAATGGAAGCAACAAGGAAATCAATGATCATTTAATCAAACACGGGGACTCTGTTAAGTTTATCGCTCTGAGTGTTGAGGATGCCAATCAGGCGTTCCTTGAAACTACCAAGAGAGGTGCCGAACCTTACAAGAAGAGTCCTTGGAAAGCTGTTGATGAAAAATCTGGACAGTTTGTTGAGTTCTCTGCTATCAAGACGTATGGGGACACGGTACACCTATTTCTTTCAGGCAAAAACAAATACACTGCAGGTCCCTTCTTGCCAGGATACGTTGCATTATCGGGGTCATCGGCGGCCTCCCACAATGTGGGTCTAGAGTACATTGATCACATGGTGGGTAATGTAGACTGGAACGAGATGGAGAAATGGGCAGACTTTTATTCAAGAGTTTTCGGAATGGATCAACTCATCAGTTTCGATGACAAGGATATCTCTACTGACTACACTGCCCTCAAGTCGAAGGTTATGACGAATGACACCGGGCTCGTCAAGTACCCCATCAATGAACCTGCAAGGGGAATCAAGAAGAGTCAAATTGAGGAGTATATCGAATTCAATAGCGGGCCGGGCGTTCAACACATTGCTCTCGCTACTAACGATATCGTCCGCACTGTTGGGGAAATGCGCGATCGAGGCGTTGAGTTCCTCAGAGTCCCGGACAGCTACTATGATCAACTATCTGATCGAGTTGGCGAAATCGAAGAAGACGTTGAAGTTTTGAAAAATCTTGGCATTCTTGTTGATAGAGATGATAAAGGGTACCTTTTACAAATCTTCACGAAGCCCTTAACTGATAGACCCACTCTGTTCTTTGAAATTATTCAAAGACGTGGAGGATTCAGTTTTGGGAAGGGAAACTTCAAGGCCCTATTTGTTTCGATCGAAGAAGAACAGAGGAAGCGAGGAACTCTCTAATTTCATGCGTTATCAAAGTTGCAATTGTGTGCTCGTGTCAATCAGGTAGCTATAACACTACGTATAATCAGCAGTACGAACTAGTTTATTACTCTACGCATGCAAGATTGCGCACTGTCGAAAAAAATGTCCGACCAATTTCAACAACTAGAACCGGCTAAACGGTCACCCAACAAGTCACGAACTCCACGGGGACACCCAAAACGCGGATATCCATCCAATCCGGAGACCTCACAAAGCTCCGAACAGACTATGTTGCGTAAAAATGAGGAAGCAGTGAAATCAGCTAGAAGATCTCCTGCATCCCGTCCACGTAAGCCAACTCAATATGTATCAAATGTTGACAACAAGAACAAATTAGTCAATTGCGAGCAGCGTGACCGCATAGTTGATCAGAAGGGATCGAATCGTACATCATATGAGAATCATCCCCCCGAAAATCCCGTGAGGTCAGATCTTGTAAAACGTGGCAACAAGCGAGGAATGAAGAAGAGCGCACCGAGTACACCGAAGACCTATATTGCTTCAGCCGAAATCTCCCGGGACTCATTAGTGTGTCCGATTTGCGTGGAGAAGTTTGAGGAGCTTGAGCTTCGTTTCTATCCTTGTCCCTGTGGGTATCGCGTTTGCGCTATGTGTATCCACTTGATCCGAGAGAAGACTGACGGCAAGTGCCCGAACTGTAGAGAACTCTATCTCGAGGATCGCCAGCGACTGGCAGCGGAGATAGAGAAAGGTCTGGCGCGTATACTGCGACAGGTCTCAAGGGAGGAAGAAAGAGAGAAGCGATTAGTGTTTCCATCGCCGCAGAAACCAAAACGGCAACCGCCTCGGACTTACAGCGAGAAGCGCCTAGATAAGGTTCTCGCGAATCATCGATCTTTTCCGAAATCGTCTGAGAAATCCGCGAAGGAATCTTCCCCTGTTTCGACTCCGGCACCGGAGGTTAAACTCACTCGATTTTCAGGTGGTATGTCAGTGTGGGATTGAGTGAGTAGTTATAGGAGAGTTTCACATCACCAAATCCGTTGTTTATTCTGTAATATATATTTCTCCTCGTCATTGAAGAATGCGAAATGTGTTGTCAACGAGGTTAGTGCGGTTTGTCCTTGATGAGTGGAGGGAGGTGGCATATAAGTGTAAAGTACAATCAATAGCGTTATCGGTCTCTCAATTGCACTTGCAGAAGCGAGTAATTCATGAATGGTACCTGCAGCTTTTATGTGCTCAGTTTAGACAGTATCTGAACCTCAGACGATCCACAAAGATCTTTGATAAAAGTCGAGAAGCTTTACGGGGCTGGTTTACCTATGCCGTGATGCTACGGAAACGCATTCGGATCGTAGAAGCGATTGTACTCGTTAAACGAGTGAAAACATCTCTCCTCACATGGAGTTCCGGGTTCAGGAAACAGCGTGAACGGCGAATAAAGGCGAATCGCCTTGCGGCTATCCGCGACTCTAGAGTTATATCACGAGCACTTGACTGCATGCGGGAGCAGTACAGCCAGCGGCCGTCGTCGCTACGATTCCGACTTAATCTCCACCACTTCCAGAAATATATATCCGATATCTCGTTGGTGCGGGAGAACACTGATGACCTATCACCATCGGCTATTCATCCACCACCTGGCCGCTCAAGACGGTCCCCAGAGAAATCAATGCATATGACCTATCCGCTGCGACCTGTGAGTCCAATTGAAACTCCGGACTTTAGCCATTTTTCCCATACGTTGCCGAATCGTCGTTCTCCTTGTTTGATAGGATTAAAACGGCGACTGTAATTAGAACTATCTGAGTTGTGAGATTCCTAATGTACATGACACGAAACATGCAAGTTCACGAGGACTCGTTTGTTGAGAGCCTCTTTGGACAGTCCCTAGGGCGATCTCGTCAAGTACACGGATGAAATAATTGAAATACGCGACTTGGTCGACAAGGAGTTGGTAATTGAAACAAAATGTCTGGTCCCTTTCGATTTGTGATTTCGCTATTAGGATACGACAGACCGAACCGAGATAGATCGTCTTGCGTTGGTTTATAGACGGGGGCGGTGTGATCGTACTGTGCGATAGAGACAATGGTTGTTTGCGCTAGCTATGGGGACAATTAAAAGAGTATGTATTCTAGGCGAAGACAAGAACGATAGGACTTCCGCTGTCATTGTGCAAGTGAATGAATAAGTCGCGGCATTTATCGCGTGCATCGAGATGGGTCTGCAACGTGCCCCCAAACCTTCGCAATTCCTCGAGGCGATTCAACTGCAATATCAAGTCAATGAGAGTATACATTTGTGGAATCGGGTCAGAAATATCCGGGTCTTCCGAAAGCGCGTTTGCGCACTCGTAGGAATGAATTATCTGCCGTGATACTTCAACAAAGGAACTAACTTCATATGGGAAGCGATATAGGAGCGACACGGTGGCCCCGTGAGCTATGTCGAGAGAAAGTTGAGTGGGCGCTGAAGAAAATAATGTTGATCGATCCGTTGTTCGCACTTTCGATATAATATATGCAAATATGTTGAGGATTTGTTTATACATTGGGTCTGGTAATGGAGTTGGTGGAGAAGATCCAGGTCCGTTCTTTCGAGGTTCTTCAGTCTGCCATGGAACAACGTCGGAGATCGGTCGTCGATGGGCTGGCGACTTCTTCTCTTCCACGACCGCTGCTGACAGCACAACTTCTGCTCTTAGACTCTGTATTCTGAGAGATCCAATGTTGGTTGCACTGAGTCCCGTTGGAATTGCTTTCGACGAATCGTTCCGAATAACCTTCACCAGTCTCCGTGGTGATTCCGGCTCGGTGCCGCCAACAGCCGACGCAAATACAGATTTTGCGCAAGCGAGCAGGAACAAAGAGTATCGCATATATCAACTAGGACTATGATGCTTAATTAGACAGTAAATTTATTGCCTTTTGAATAGAATATCTACAGGTATTACAGCTTTAAAATACTATAGGGCCGTCGTATTCATTGAGTTTTACTATTTCAATTAAATTCTCAAATTTCCGGATCAAGGTAGGTGCAGGATGTGAATTTCTTCCCAAGAGGGTCAATAGTCGCACAATATTGCAAACGTCTATTAGGCGAGCATTGATATGTCCCGGTCTTGATATTTCATCAAGTTCCTTTTCCACTTCATATGCGGCGATGGCCTTCTCAGTAATATCCAATAGCTCGATGTCAGATATCCGACCCTTAGCCGCTTCAAGTCCTCGTGATATTTTATCCACTGTCTGATCGATTTGTGAATCACGGAAATGAAGAATACAATCGATTCGCTTCTTGTCTTCGGGTCGGACGAATGTTAATAAGAGATGCATCACAGAGTGTACCCATATATGATTATCAGGTATCACAGCATGCTCGTCTATGCACCTGAAATAGAAAATATCCCCGTGAGCGTCGTGCATTATAGAAGCGTGGTTGTCAGCGTCCCAATGCTCATCGAACGAGTCCCAGCCATCCAAAATGGATGAGACAAGGACGTTGATCCAACTGGAGCCACTCGATCCAGATATCACAGCAAAGATTATGCAAAGATTGAGGGGAAAGCCATTGTGCATCCTAGGAGTATTATATAATGAAAGGAAGTTTTCCAACAGGGTCTCCAAAAACTCTCGATCCGCCCTGTCATATGGACGATATATGACCGGTAATCCTTTCTAGAGCACCTCGTGAAGCGCGATACTGATTTCGAGGTTCATTCCTTCAAGCAAGTAAAGTGCGAGAAGTTCGGAGATTTAGCGGATTAACAGCATCCTTTGGGCAGAATATTCGAATGATTCATCGATTAACTAGTTGTTTCAAGAATTACACGAAGCTCATTTAGCAATCATTTATATATATAGCGACAAATGCGCGAAAAAAATATTTGCGCGTTATTATGCATATTCGTGCTCTCTTCGAGAATTGCAATTTCGAATCGTTCTGTGAACAAAATGAAATTCAATCTGAAGAAAATGTTCTAAAACAGGGTAGGCATAAAGGTAGACGAAAGAGGATCGCAGGTAAACTGAAGTCGCTGCCTTTGTTTTATCCTAGAAGCAATCGCTGTGACTTGAATAGTTATCAAGAGCTATGGCAGAAACACGAGACGAAATGGAACCATTTCTCCGCGGCCCCACCCGTTCAAGTTTTCTTTGATTCTATTCCCTTTCCACCTTGTGATGAGGATTTGCTTGAATTTATCGCAAAATTCAACATGCTTGGTCGGGACATGAAGGCGGCGTATCGGGTAGCATGCCGCCGTTTTCATCCAGACAAGTTCATGCAGAACTTTGGAGCTCATATCGTGGCATCTGATTCGGGCCGAATTCTGACAAGACTGACCTCTATAACTCAGTCTGTAAATAGTCAATATGCAACACGAAAGCGATTGAAACGTTCATCATCGGAACCACCACGCTGAAATCATATCCCGATTCGTCTACTGTAGCTTCTTCTTCTGAATGTATAAAATTATACGATATGAGTGATTCTCAATAAGTCAGCGCCTAGTCAACTAGCGTGGCCTTATCAGCCCTTTGCCTATCTGTATCAGCGGGTTCGACTTCCTTTACTTTTTTTGTAATCGGTTGTTCTGGGGTTATTTCCTCTCGCTCTTCGGCTTCACCCGATACCGCCTTGCGTTTCACGGTCACGGTCACTATACTAGCTGAGGATTCATTACCACTTGGTCTCGCAAACCCACTCGAAGTTACACCTGGAACAACAACTCTTGCTTCCGCGATTTCGGTTTGCTGTTGAGCACAGTCATCAGCGCACGCCTTCAGCTCATCGATAGTAGATTTGAGGTCAACAGATTCGTC
>SDXP01000438.1:7500-10000 GCA_004369235.1 Perkinsus sp. BL_2016
GAAACGGCACGGATACCACTTAAACCAACCGAAAAGCTCGAAGTACCGCCTCCGACGGTTCCAGATAGCATCACATGATGCCAATCTCGATCGGTGATTACGATTGTAACCGATGTAACCACTGATTACCCACTAAGCAATCGACAATGAAGACAATAGTGTTGAATGCGAGACTCGCGCGGCAACCCTAGCGGAAAAAGGCACCAACGATAGACCATAAGTGAGTGAGACATCAATTTCGCATCAGTATACTGATTGCCTGGGGATCCGAGGTCTCAAAAATCGACTTACGTAGTTTTGAGAAAGACGGAGATGATTTTTTGTTCTCCGTTTTTTTTCTACGCCTTCGCAACAATCATTATTGAAATCGCTCTTTTGCCCCTTTCCATACCGAGAAAGGGTGTCCTTCTTTAAGGAGATTGGAACCGGTGGTGAACTTCGCTACTGCAGGTTTTATGACATCGCATGTGAACTGAATCGAATGCATCAGGCAGTCGAAATCAGCGGGTAATTTAATTATTGTGAATGAAGCAACATTGTTATTTTCCGAACTTGACTCCAAGCCTCTAGGCAAAATGAGTGTTTGGTCCAAGTTAGGCCTCGATGTTTGTGAGATGCACCGTGTAGTGGTGAGACAGTTTATAAGCAGCTCAGATAAGTGGCTTCACATCGGAATCGACGTCATGGTCACTCGCAGGAAGTCAACTAATATTGCAAGTTGGACCCCCACGACGTGAGTACCGGCGAAACGGTGATATCTCATGTAACAGGTGGTGCTGGACGAAGCTTTCTAAGTCTCCTATCCCCGTTGGGATACATATATGGTGTATTGAAGGCGGTTCGTTAATCAAATCTTACACTCGCTAACTAAAGATAAGCATCAATCTTGCTTTTAGGCTGACATATCGATTTTAAAGTTCACTCGGATTCGGACGCAGCAATCGTATGATTTCGAGATACAATGAACCTATATTTTGGGCGCTCCGAATTTTTGTCGGTCGACCGCCTGTCCCGAGTCCTCGTAATCACCCCCCGGATAGACCTTTTTGAATCCGTTTACACTTACGAGCTCATTTTGAGTATGATACCGTTACTCCCGGTATATCGTACTGTACCGTATATGACCTTGATGATTCCTACGAACGACTCCCACAACATCAATCCCCATTATCAACATAGCAGTCACCCACATACCATCTCACGTGAATGGGATTTCATCCAAATCATGCAAATAAGTCCGTTTCAGGATCCAGCTATTTCTATTAGTACGAGGATTGTGAGCTGAGCGGCGTCGTCTTCGATGCCCAAGAGGCCTGTTATTGAATTATGAGGCCTGCCCATGAATAATGACCAACCGAGCATGTCTCCGAACTGCGGCCCGCACGAAGAGTCGTAGCGAAAGTGCACCACGTATGTGCAGACCTATAGAGAGCGCCACGGAATTACAGATTCTATTACCGTTCGATACTCATGTGAGCAAGGTATAATGATGTGAAACATGCATAACGGAAGAGTATTTGATAGATAAAGTGTACTGTACTCTAGGCTGAACAGAGAGCGGCCCATATTCTGAGTGGGTTTACTAACCCAGGAGCCATAGGAGCCGCAAACTAAATTCATATCATTCTGAGACATTGAAATGTGCTATTTTTGGCCATCGCATTTTTTCCGCCTCACGGTCTTCGAATATACAAAATGATCACCCCATTCGCCCTATACGATTGTATTTCAAGTATCTGTTCGCGTATTGATCCGTTCTCGTGCATCACTGTCATTCTGGCTGCTTGTGGTAGCATGTTTGACGAGCAGGAGTGATGATACTTTCAGCCCGACACCCCATAAGAACCCGAGCACTGCGAGACAGATTCGACGCGATTTTCATGACACATGCAACTGAGAAGTCAGAGAGACACCATCGCATAACTCCCAGAGTTTAATACGTGATATTCTCCATAGTTACAAAGATTTGACGGGCCTTTCAGCGTTCATCAGCAACATACTGAAGGACAGAAGAAGTCCATGACATGATGAGTTTAAGTTCAATGAAATGTACGGTAGAAACCCCCTAGTAAAACTGATCTATATTCGCTACTCATGTTATAGTCGTCAGTCTATCTATCAGAAACTTATGCTACGCTCGACAATTCATTTGGGAACGCCATCAAGAAGATTCGTCCTTCAAGAATCCTCACTCTCTTCGCTCAGACTACATTCACCCCATCACCACGTAAGGCTCAAGGAAACGGGACGAAAGCGAGAGAGCGCGACATAGCGCAAACATCACTTCGCGATATAAAAGATCATTGGAGAACTCTAGTCACCTGGTCTTATAAGGGATTTAAGCTTAGCAATATGCATGTAAAGGGATGAAATAAAGCCGGTGCGTGAGCAAGGGTCATTGATATTCCCTTGTTCTCGCGATCGATTCGTCGAGGGCTGGACCATAAAGTAGGAAGTAAAAGAGATTAACATTGTCGGAGTTGGTTGCTTAGCTTCATGA
>SDXP01000075.1:0-12546 GCA_004369235.1 Perkinsus sp. BL_2016
CAAGCGTCTCAAACTCATAGGAACTTCCTTAGCTTGGAAATGATACAGAGAAGATTTGCTGGAAACATCATTCCGAGTCGATGTCATTATTGGAGCTTCCTCTGTGTTAACAATCCGAGGAAGTATATGACGATCCTTGGCGGCTTGTCTCTGCCAACGATGCGCGATCTTCTGCCGCCAAGGAAACCATCTTGCTCGCGCAAAATACACATTTCGAGCTTGAAAGCCGAGGAACGAGAGGGTTGGTCGAAAAATCGTCGTTGGATGATTCATTTAATACTCAAGTCAGTTCCAGAATTTTTTTGCTCCAGGCCAAAATGATTTCCCGGACCGTTTCACGCCGATTTTCAGACTTCGCTCACAAGCAGGTCAGTGCCGGATTCTCCAAAAAGTACGGCCAGAACTTCGAAAGGATATTCGGTAAGAAGCCGAATCAAACGGCTGATTCCGCAGCAAAGGAATCGGCGAAGGAGCTCCCAAAGCAGAAATCTGAATCGAAATAGACCTACTAGCATAGTTGTGAGTAAATAGATTTCCTGTTTTTCTTGCGGCATCTACACGTAGTTTGGAAAATGAAGGAACTTCTTCTTCACTCGCTTGTTGTTTCGCCGATCGTTCGCTGGATCGCTTCCCCAAGACGGCGTTGGAGTCGTCAAATCGGGATAAAGATTGCATTTATATCATTAGTATTGCTGGCTCTGGTACAGCTCCGTCGAATGGAGTTGAATTGCTACGAGCTGATTGGGGTGGGTCGGAACGCGCCGTCAGGGGAAATCACGAGGGCCTTAAGGAAGAAAGCAGCCATGTTTCACCCAGACAAGCCAACCAGTGCAGGCATTGACCTTCCATTTGGCTTTGACACGAGTAATGACGTGTTTATTCAGCTTCAGAAATGCCAAGACACCATATCGAACCCGAAGAAGCTGAGTCACTATAACCGATTTGGGAGAGTAGATTTTGCATATAAAAACGAGGAGACGCTGATACCTGTAATGGCTGTTTTTGCTGTTATTGGATATCTCGTGAACTTTGCAATGTGCACAATTTTCACAGCCGCGCCAGAGGCTCAAGCCAGTCGGTACTGGATCTACTCATTTCTGCTCTTCGCGATGGCGTCTGAAGTTTTTTTGAAATACCTAGGCCAGTCGAAGCTTTTCAGCTTCATTCCCGTTTTCTCTGATTGGATGGTGTTCGAACAGGTCGAGGCAATCAAGACGCTTATTCCCTCGATTCTCAGTAGCGGGATGCTTTTGTCCCAACTCACACATGTAGATGACTCTGATATGTTGCGTGAAATTCTCCAAGCGGTCTCGGATAGCAACCGCGAAATCGGTGAACATATCGTAAACAAACGTAACAACATTTCCGCTCCAGCAAACATGACTCCCGCAGTCATTCGTCTCATGAAGGGACCAATTGCGCCACAAAAACCAATGCCCCCAACCGAAGCGCCTCCATCACAGCAAGCAGCGACGAGTGGATTCAACTTTCAGAAGATTTTAAATTGGCTCTTTTACGCGTATCTAGTTAAAGTCATTGTCAGTGCCATTAAATCGTCTCTGATGGGATAAAGTGCCTATGAATAGTTAAAAATATCTCATCCCTGGATTGCGTACGGTAAGCACAGGTTGAAGAATGGACCCCTAATCAACAGCTATCTCCCCTTCATTGACGGCGGAGTAAACAGATCCGACTCGTTGTCACTATCAACTGCTTTTGCCGTTTCCAGTTGTGGCCCCTTCCCCTTCAATCTAAGACCCAAAGCCGTTCGCAGGGCATTATGGTCCTCGTTGGCTTCGATTTCGTGGAGCGATTTCACTCGTTGTATCTCGGCATCGATTCGCTTAGGTTCGTCAGTCGCAGCCACAGGTTCCTTAACCACTGATGGAGCTTCCCGAATCTGTGATGTTATCATTTCGCTCGTGACCGCTTCAAGAGTATGTGCGCTTATTGAAACGAAGGAATCTCCAAGATGCGATTGATTGGGTTGCTTGCCTTACCCGACCGTCGGCACGCCCCATCCTGAACATGCTTCAAAAAGCGAAGAGAGACTTGGTTGATCGAAGAGGCTTAGATTTGGGTCGGTTGTACGTGGACCACTCGCATAGCGATCGAGGCGAGTATATAAAAATAGTTCGCCGAATGCGAGTAGGCCACTACTCGTTATTCAAGTCTCCCCGGCACCACTTCCGAGTGTATATACGTGATATCCCACTAGAGGAGTACTTTCATCGCATATTTATACTCGGAAAGGTGCCGCAATGCGTTTCCTTCGATATGAGACAAGCGATTCGCGATAAGCGAGTTTCCGGAGAGGTAGAACGCCTTTGGCAACCGTACTTGACGTCTGCAAGTCGGTATCTCCACCGTAAAGAGATCCGCCGTCTCCACTCAATTGGGGAGTTTGATTACTATGCGGAACGCCGCAAGTGGATACGCGAGTACCAAGGAAACATTTCTCGACTTAAACAAGCTGAGAGAGATCGCCGCAATAGCTTAGTAGTTTCAGCCTCTGCATAGGTCGCAGTTAAATATTTGCGTTTAAACCTAGCCAGCGTGTGTGCCTAGTAGGACGAAAAAAATGGAGCCAGAGTCTAAGAAAATGAGATCATCAGCTGACGATCATTTCGATCAAAAGGTCAATGTTGGTGATGAAGTACGCATTATTAACCTGCCCGCCTATCCCGGCCTAGAAGGACTAACAGGAACTATTGTTGGTCTCAATGATAAATCGCAAACAGTCGATGTTGAGCTTTTTAAAAACAAGGCTATTAAGAGGGTATGTTGGCAAAATAATTATTTTTCATAACCGTTTTTTCTAGCTAAAGCGAGAAAAAGTTCGCAAGCTCTTCACTGGCCACATTGTGGAGCTTCACGGCCTTGTGTCTGCCTTCAAACTGAATGGGCAAGTAGCCCAATGTTTGGAGTTTGACGTTGAAATGCAAAGGTACGTTGTCTTGTTGAAGTCTGGTGAATCTAAAAGAATTAAGCCTCAAAACATCAAACCTCTTGGCAAGCTCAGAACAGAGATGCCCAACATTCTCCAAATCAAAGCTCTAAGTGAAGCACGGAATCGGGGATCGTCCAGATCCGAACAAATCAGTGTATTGAAAAAGTGGGAATGCGTTCTTCCCAATGTTGTTTCGTCACGCGTACTCGTTGACTGGGCGAAATTGGAGAGTCCTGATTTACGGAAACGGCTATTGAATTCAAAGACAGTTCCCCTCGATACTCTCCCAGATGATGTTGCGATTGTATTCCTGTCGGTGCCGCGAGACACCATCAACCTTGAAGAGGAATCAACGGACTTGATAAAAAAGGCTGTGGCCGAATTAGGGCATACACTGGAAAAGCAGATCTTGAAATCCCAAGTTTACTGGATATTGCCATTCAATATCGTTGAAGGGGTCGAACTCCCAATGATCAAGCGAGCCTTTTACTGTAGTTATCCTCTTTGGGCGTTTTTAATAGATCTAATGGTCCTCTGTATTGAACCTAAAGACGATCCAATGTCGCTCCACTCAGCCGCTCAGAGACTCGACGTGATTTGCGCTGCAAAAGCGGGTACTAAGGTCTACGCTTACGCAGGGTCGGCGCAAGTGTCGAAGGTGAAGCTGTCGCTTCCATCAAGGGGTCATGGGAGGGATGATGATGTCAGGATATACCGGGAAATTGAGAAGAATCTAAATATCCAAAGACCAGCGGATGCCGACCAATCGTTCATTATCCAGTGTCATTCATTCTAGTCGATTCTGCGCGCGTTTGTGAACATACGGTACTTGCAGCGATAATTTCGAAATCATTATATTGGTGGGAAATTGGACATGCTATTTTGATAGGAGATTATCGACGTAACTAAATAGGCGGGAAATTGGACATGCTCTTTTGATAGGAGAATATCGACGTAACTAAATAGGTGCAAAATTGGACATTCTCTTTTGATAGGAGAATATCGACGTAACTGAAAAGGTGGGAAATTGGACACGCTCTTTTGATAGGAGAATATCGACGTCATTTAGTTGGTGGGAAATTGGACATGCCTTTTGATAGGAGAATATCGACGTCATTTAATTGGTGGGAAATTGGACATGCCTTTTGACAGGAGTAGTCCGCGTATTTATGGAATATCGACGTCATTTTTTGATGGGAGTAGTCCGCGTGTTTATGAGATATCGACGTCAATTAATTGGTGGGAAATCGGGCATGCTTTTTGGGAAAGAACCGCGAGTACCGTAGTATTGGATGGAGAATTACATAGCTTGTTACATCGTTTTTTCTTACTCGTTATACTCTCTAAGAAACCTTGCTGTCTTCGCTTAGAAGAAGTCAGCGACATCTTGGGGAAGCTCATCAATTTGGGTGTTGTAGTGCTGCTCAATCTCCTTAAGGGTGCGCATGTCCTCTTGGCCAACGACAAAGTTGATAGCGACACCCTTTCTTCCGAATCGACCACTTCGACCAATTCGGTGGAGATAGTTCTCAATGCTCGCTGGGAGGTCATAGTTGATAACCAAGGAAACTTGCTGAACATCGATACCTCGAGCGAGAAGATCGGTTGAAATCAACACACGGCTTGAACCGGATCTGAATTCCCTCATAATAAGGTTTCGCTCCTTCTGGTCCAGATCGGCGTGCATGCACGAAACGGTGTGGTCGTTCTCGTTCATCTTATCGGACAGGTAGTCAACCTTCTTGCGCGTGTTGCAGTAAATGATGGCTTGAGTGATGGTCAGCGTCTCATAAAGATCCTTGAGCGTGTCGAACTTCCACTCCTCCTTCTCAATCGCCACGTAAAACTGACGAATACCTTCCAAGGTCAGCTCAGCAGTCTTAACCAAAATTCTTATTGGGTCTCGCATAAACTTACCAGTCAGCTTGATTATCTCTTCTGGCATTGTGGCTGAGAACAGGGCGACCTGAACAGTGCTCGGCAACAGCTTGAACACGTCATAAATCTGCTCCTTGAAACCATGACGGAGCATTTCATCGGCTTCGTCAATTACAAAGATCTGAAGATTATCCAACTTCAGGGATCTCTTCGAGGCCATGTCGTACACACGCCCTGGAGTGCCAACGACCAAGTGTTGGCCCTCACGGAGTTTCTCGACGTCCTCACGAACGGCGGTTCCTCCAATGCAGGCGTGGCAGCGGACCTTCATGTAGTCACCCAAGGACTGGGCAACTCGCATAATCTGCTGAGCGAGCTCTCTAGTGGGAGCCAGGATCAAGGCCTGACACACGCGCTGCGACAGGTCGATCTTCTGAAGGCATCCAATAACGAAGGCACCAGTCTTACCGGTACCAGATTGGGCTTGACCGATTGTGTCGCGGCCGGTAAGCAGGGGTCTGATAGCTCGTTGCTGGATTGCAGATGGCTTCTCGAAACCATAGGAGTAGATACCACGGAGAAGGTCCTCGTTCAGGTCGAGATCGTCGAAGGACTCGATCGGCTCGTCATACTTCTCATCAGCGGTCATTTCGCTAAGCTTAATTTTTTTCGCTTTTTTCACTGAGGACTTGTTCATGCCATCTGCCCGCGTCCATCATCATTTCGACTGGTGACGTAGTTGTAAGACAATATGGATCTACGGGTCCCATCTGAACCGCAGGCCGAGAAAGAGAATGAAGCGTCGAATGGGTCATCAACAGGCGGGATCGCCTTTGAAAAAGTCCGGGATAATCCAGCAGGTGGAGGAGCACCGTCCCCAAACACCCTTCGAAAGAGAAGAAGAGAAGCGATAGCCAAGAAAGTAGAAAGTCGGAAAGCACTCATGACAACAGCAAGCTCTAGCCGATTGGACATGTCGAAGGTTCACTCAATCCTGTCTGGACCTCGGCTGAGCTGGGACTGGCAAAGCGCAGGAGGCAACAAGAACGACGCCGAGGGCGAAGAGGACGACTCTTGTGGGTTGATCGTTGACTTCCATCAAGATTCCCGCTCTGCATTGAGAACCCATATAAGTAAGGCCATGTCTCAAATGGCGAGTAAGGAGATTTCGAGCCAATCTATTCCGTCCTCGTTGGGAACAATGAGAACTAACTCTGAAGATATCAAACAAATAATTCAAATGAAACGCAACCTCATCGCCAGTCAAGCAACTCAGTTGACCAGGCAGGTGTCCAGTCCCGGTTCGTCTCAGGTGGTGGACAACAAGGACGAAGAGCCCCCAGCGCTCGAACCCATTCACCCATGGCAGGAAACTCAGATGCCCGCTGCAACACAGATTTTCATTCAGGTTGAATCCCCCATTCAGAACAGAAATGACACTGTCATTGAGGAAGAAATCGATATGGATGACATTGGCTTCACTCAGGTTTACTGTCCAGAGGATGACTGTGCCCCATCTCCCGCGGTCGAAAAGACGCAAGTATACGTTCCGCTGAAGCCCGAAAGCGTGCATCACGAAACTAAGGCTGCAGGGGTTCGAACACTCAAAGCCCAAGTATCGAAAGCCTCCTCAACGATATCGATTCCGCCCAATGATGAACAAGAGGAAATTGGGAGCGATGTATCGAGCGACGGGACCCCAAGTCCTAGGAGGAAGGAGCCTAAGACGAAATCGTCAGCGGATGAGTTGTCCTTTGAAGAATGGCTAGAGGCCAGAAAGAATCGGAAGCGAGCGGTTAAGAAACAGTCAAAGGAAGCGCGATCCTTTTTCGAAGCTGAAGCGGAGGAGTCCGAGGATGAAGAGTTTGGGGGTATTATCCGCCGAGGCGAGAGAGGCGACGAGTCAGGTGGGACTTCATCCTCTGACGATGACGGCGACTCAGACTTGGAGGATCTCGTTGCAAGCGCGCGAGACGAATTCGATTTGCTGAAACAGTCCGGAAAGGATTCCAATAAATTGGCGAAGTTACACGCGAAATGGATCGAAGAAAAAGATGCTGAACTCGAGAAGGCTATTGAGAATCAGGATTTCTGGAAGAAGAAACGAACGGGACTGGGAAGTGTCGACGACGGCACTGACGTTTCTCTCATGAACCGTATGCAGCGGAAACTGAAGGCCAAGCACCAAGCCTTTGTTCAGCAATACGATGCCGAGGGAAACCCGCTCGCTCCAGAGTACGCGTCGGACGAGTCGGACTATGACTCTATGGAGATCGACTCAGACGAGTTCTACGACGATGAGATATCGGGCGACGATGAGCGCGAACTGGACCCTCAGGAGCTTGCTCTGCGACAAGAGCGACGGGAGCGCGAAAAGGAGAGACGAAGGAGGGATTTGCTTCTGAAGATGGAAATGGACAAGAGGCGCCAGTTGCTCAAGGCAAAATTGAGAGCAGAACGATTGAACAGAGAGAAGGACAAGAGAGAGATCCAAGCCGGTCTTGGAATTATGCCTGAGGAGGATCAGGAATCTTTCAAACTAATTAACCGCACACAGGGTGTGTTTGGGTTCACACAGACCTCGGGGACCGTTACCCAATCAACGAGCGCCAGCGTAAGTTCTCAACCTTCTCCCGTTTTTGCTTTTTTGAAGTCATCATCAGCTAAGGCGTCGGTTAGTTACAAACCACGTAGATCCTCAATTGGGTCGCTCGAGCTTGAATAATCACGATTTAATTCAACCGTTATTGAATAGCATACGTCTTTATTCATTGCGTCGTTACGCCACACACAAAAAAACATTTCCATGGGATTTTATCAGTGGACAGCCGATAACCCTTTTTTAAGCACAGTTTGTTTTACGGCGAATGTGGGCAAGCCGAATTTCCTGATACCCCTACAGTATGCGCAACCCACTCGGACTCTGTTCATTCTTCTAGTCCAATAGCGGCCGTTTTAGTTGGATCACTGAGAGCAATCGGCCAAGTCGCTTTCGTGAATAGTGCAATCACGGGATCGTTGATACTAATTGGCTGCGTCATAGAGAGACCAATAGCCGCCGCTCTCGGACTGATAGCGTGTCTCATCGGAACTCTGCTGGGTTTTATTGCTCCTGGGGAGAGGATTAACGCTCTGAATGGGTTACACGGTTACAACGGTTACCTGTTCGGTATGGGCCTGGGATACTTCAACTACAATCTATCAGTACACAAGTCGTCAGGTTATTACTTCGCAGTTCTGCTTCCCACGGCCTTCGTTGGTGCGGTGATTTGTTTTTTGATTAACGTTGCTCTGCGCAGCTCAGTATCGACGCCACCTTTCACTTTCGCCTACAACATCACACTCTCGTGTTGGTTGGCGTATGCCTCATCGCTATCAGGGTCTTCAGACTTTGTTCCAACATTCTTTTATCCATCACAGCCATTGTGGGTATCGTACAGTGAAATTGATTTCGGTTGGTACATGAGATGTACCCTTGCCGGCATTGGCCAGGTGTTTTTCTCGCCTGAGTTGAGGTCTTCCATCTTCATCGTCGGGGGGTTGGCGATCGGGTCCCCGATCTCTGCCCTTCTGGCGTTGCTCGGATCTGCTGTAGGAACTGCAATTGCAGTTGTATCTCACGCCTCTGCTACTCTCTCGGAGGAAGGGGTGTACGGAATAAGTGCCGTTCTCGGTTCGATCGGATTAGGAGGCTTTTACTTTTACTTTTCCTTATGGTCCGTAGGACTTTCGGTGATCACCTCCATTCTCTGCGTGGTTATGACTCCAGTGATTGCTGGTCTCTTTGTGCGGCCCAATGGACCGGCCATGACTTTTCCGTTTTGCGTCGCCGCCACACTGATGCATGCATCCGCCAAAGCTCTTGGCCGACCAAGCCTGGTACCTGTTGACTCTTTGGAAAGTCCAGAAGCTCACTTGATATCGCCAGCGATTAATGACTAGATTAGGCCCACTTTATTGGTTCAAGTGTGTACGTAGGGTAATTGACACTATAATTGAATATCTGAAATATATTTATTGGGTTCTATTTAGGATCTGAAGCCCTTGCGGCATTCTTCCATAAGTTAGTAGCTCGATTCGAGGCCTCCTTCTGGTCAATGATGGGAGCTGGGTACTTAACGTTTGGGTACTTGAGTTTGGTCTTCTTACTCCAATCGTGGATATCCTTGACGCTAACCGACTTCAGCTCTGGAATCCACCGCTTTATGTATTCGCACTCGGGATCGTAGTTGCGGCTCTGCAAGAGAGGGTTCATGGGTGCCCTCCACACATTCTGGGCGTTCTCTCCGAGAGATGACCCGAAGCCCCAACCGGCTGCGTTGAGGATGGGATCATAGTCGGTTAGCTTCGTTGCGAAAAAACGTGCACACTCTCTCCAGTCGAACAAGAGATACCGCGTGGCGACGGTGGCCAGAACCATGCGCGGTCTGCCGTGGACGTAACCCTCGACCTCCAGCTGCCGCATGCCGGCGTCGGCCATTGGGAACCCAGTCATTCCCAATGTCCAAGCCTCCCAGTCCTTCGCAGAGTCTTTCGGGTATCTCCAGGGTATCTGATCATCAATATGCTGGTGAAACGACACATCTCTTTGAAGCGTAGGGCGATGGGTCCATATCTTATAGTAAAAGGACCGAAACACGACTTCCCGCAGAAGATCACTTTGCAATGAACCCCCACTAGCATCCACAACCTTATAAAAAAACTCTCGAATCGATACAGTACCGAATTTCAGGTGAGCAGACATTCTCGTTGTCGCTTCTTGCTTACCGGGATAGTGCCGGTCGTTGGAGTATTTCTGCCACACTGAGTCTACTCGACTTAAACTCGAAAGCCCGTGTGCTCTCCCTCCCTGCTGTATTAGAGTCGTCTTCTTAGTATAAAGCTTCGACAAATCATCCTTGTTGTAGAGTGAGTAGTTTTCCATCTGAAGAGATTCACGAAAAAAAGTGCTTGTTGATATAGACTCAGACACAGGCCTGCGAGCAAGCGCCTTGTTGGTATACACATCCTTTGTGAACTTGTTAAAGTAGTGACTGAGGACGGTGTAAGGTCGGGCCTCTGGAGCGCCTTCGTTCATAAGTACTCTATCCGAGGGAACTATGTCGTAGTCTTCGCAGTCGACATAGGTCACTGAATTTTTTCGGCACCATTCGTGGATCTTCCGATCCCGCTCCTGTGCAAACACAGTAAAGTCCCGATTACAGAAAATATGCTGAAACTTGCAGATACCATGTAAAGAGGTTAAAACCTGTACGGTGTCCCCGTGAAACATATGGAGCCGAGAGCTGTACTTGTTCAGCTCCGCATCTAGGTCCAGGAGCGACTCGCACATGAATTGCACCGACGGGTGGGAGAAGTAGGAATTCTTGCTGGGATCAATCTGGTCTGGATTGAGCACAAAGACGGGAAGGATTCGTAGTCCCTTCTTTATCGCAAGATTCAGTGCCGAGTTGTCTACAAGCCGCAGATCGCGATGGAATAAAAACACGGCTGTCATTAAAAAAACTAGGCCTAGATTTCACATATAACCCGAGTGAACAAAGACTACTACTACTACTTGGCACTCGCTCGTACAGCAGACTGCCACAAATCAGTTGTCCGAGCAGAAGCTAGCTTCAAGTCCACAATCGGGGCAGGATAATCCACATGTGGATACTTTCGCTTCGTATTCGCGTCCCAGTCGTGAATGTCGCTAATCCTAACGATTCGAAGCTCGGGAAGCCAACGCTTTATATACTCACACTCGACATCATAGTTCCGACTCTGCCTGAGAGGGTTCATTGGTGCTCTCCATACGTGTTGTACGTTTTCTCCCAAGTGAGCGCAGTAGTTCCAGCCCGCATTATTTTGAATTGGATCGAAATCTGTCAACCTTGTTGCGAGGTGCCTTGCGCACTCCCGCCAGTCAAACAGCAAATACCGAGTCGCAACTGTGCCGAGAACCATCCTCGGTCTATTGTGGACGAATCCTTCCACTTCCAACTGGCGCATGCCTGCGTCCGCTAGTGGAAAGCCAGTGAGGCCGCTCTTCCACGCATCCCACTCTTTGGGATAGTCCCGGGGATATCTCCAAGGAATCTGGTCGTCCACGTCTTGACGGAACGACCGGTCGCGCTGAAGCTCTGGCTGGTTCGCCCATATCTTGAAGAAGAACGAGCGGAAGGCTAGTTCCCTCATGAGATGCGAATCTAAACCACCGGCAGGAGAGTCGTGAATTTGGTAAAAAAACTCTCGACAGGAAACTGTTCCAAACTTCAGGTGAGCAGATATTCGCGTAGTTCCATCGGTTTTAGCTGGGAAGTTCCGGTCCTCCTGGTAGTCCTTTACGAGGCCTCCCACTCTTTCAAGGGTCGATAACCCTTGTGATCGACCGCCCTTTTGGATGAGCGTTGGCTTCTCCTTATAGAACTGATTCAGTTCATTCCTTCGGATGACCGGGAAAGATGCACACTCGATCTTCTCAGAAACAAAAGTTTGGGTCGAAATCGACTCCGACAATGGTCGTGGGATCAAGTTCGGATCCATCCGGACCTCCTTGATCAACTGATTAAAGTAACTGCTCAAAACAGTGAATGGACGAGCATGTGGGGCTCCTTCATGCATCACAACACGCTCTATAGGGACAATATCATAATCTTCACAATCCCTGTAATGTACAAATGTGGATTCACACCAGTCCTTGACATTCTTGTCCCTCTCGCGAGCAAAGAGGGTGAAATCTCGGTTGCACAGTAAATGGTGAAACTTCCAAGCTGAGTGAACCTCGCCAAGAACATCTACAGTGTTACCACGGAACATGTAAAGACGGGAGCCATATCGTCGCAGATCAAAGTCTAATTGCCGAAGAGATTCGCACATGAACTGTACACATGGGTGCGAGAAATAACGATTCGTGCTTTCCTCAATCTGATGCGGATCAAAGATGAAGATTGGGAGTATCCGGAAACCATTCTTTATAGCAATATTCAACGCAGTATTATCAGCGAGTCGCAGATCTCTATGGAAGAGAAATACCGCATTCATTCCAGGTTAATTTGTGATTTTTTTGTCAGGCCGACTATATGCTACTTTCTCAATTTCCTATTAGTTACAGAATGGAATCACGCGATAGGGGCAGCACACGTGTGCCGGCATCCTTTTTCGGTTCAAATGGAAGAGAGTATGCGATTGGTTCTCAGCTAGGGACGGGGTCATCGGGAACTGTGTTTACTTGCACTGACACAACAGATGACAGCGTGTACGCGGTGAAGATTGTTCGTCTTCAGCATATACGGATGTCGATGTCCGGAGAAGAGTATGAGTTTGAAAAGAAGAAGCTGCACAGAGAAGTCAACATTTTAAGAAACTTATCTCATCCAAACGTTGTAAGACTGATAGACGTTTCGGAATCCAACGATTCGGTCTATGTTGTTCAAGAATTGGTGGAAGGCGGGGAGCTGTTTTCCCGAATTACCGACGATCCAGACTTTAGGAACGAAACAGTTATCAAATTGGTTTTCTGTCAACTTGCAGACGCTGTCTTGTACCTCCATTCAAAAGCAGTTATTCACAGAGACATCAAGCCAGAGAATATTCTAGTCCAGTCCTGCGACCGGGATCCACCTGACGGGATGAATTTCATTCCAGGCTGTCCCGTGTATCCTCTTATCAAGGTGGTTGACTTTGGATTGAGCAAAGAAATTTCCTCAATGTCATCCCTGGCACAGACCTGGGTGGGA
>SDXP01000441.1:0-12267 GCA_004369235.1 Perkinsus sp. BL_2016
GAGGTGATAACTGTGATTGAGAAATATTCTGAGCCGCCTGAGACACAGGAGCGTTTAAATTATTAGCTGGAGAAGCCTCAGTGGATTTTTGTTTAATCATTCTAAGCTTTTCAGCAATCATACCCTGATATTGCTCCTGAAAGGTAATAAAAATGAAATACAAAAGCTAAATACTAAATAATGAGTAAATTGAGAGTTTACTTTGGTGCCGGTGCTTAAAGCCACATGATTTTCGAAACGGACAGCCAATTCGTGGGCCTTTTGCGGGGAAGTCACCTGGTCGGCTGGCAAATGCTCCATCAAAAACTTTTTACTAATACGAACGGAACAAACGAAAGACAACGAATAATACAAGAATGAGATAAATACGTAATAATATCCCACATTATTTTACATATTTTCTATTATAATTGACCGTTCTTGAAGGGTAATTGTAAGATTAATTACGTTATTATTGTTCATGTTTCTTTCAGCAGGGGTAAGTGACTTGCAGACTTACTTACTTACATACTATACTATACTATACTTAGGTTTGCTATCATGTCATTGGTTGCCACTACTAATACAACTACATCCGGATCAATTGGAACCTTTGGTAACACGATCGTCGGTAAAAATCAAGACGCCACCTGTTACGTTGGAAATTTTGATGAACGTGTCACTGATTCCATGGTCTGGGAACTGTTCCTTCAAGTGGCCCCCGTCGTCAGTCTTCACATCCCCCGGGACCGTCTGAATCAAACTCACTATGGCTACGGATTTGTTGAACTGCAGAGTGAAACAGACGCCGATTATGCCAGTAAAATCTTGCATGGGGTCAAATTGTTTGGGAAGCCGTTGAGGGTTAATAAGGCGTCGTCTGATAGGAGGAATCTTGACGTGGGTGCTAATTTGTTTGTTGGAAATTTGGATTTGATGGTGGAGGATTCCATGCTCATGGACACTTTCAAGGCGTTCGGTACAGTAATTTCGGCAAAAGTTGCCAAGGAAGGGGAAGGGGGTATCGGACCGTCACGTGGCTTCGGTTTCGTCAGTTTCGATTCCTTTGAAGCAGCCGACACTGCCATCGAATCAATGAGTGGCCAATTCTTATGCAACCGACCTATAACCGTTTCTTACGCCTTCAAAAAGGAAGGAAAGGGCGAAAGACATGGGACGGCGGCGGAGAGATTGTTGGCGGCACAGGCAAAGAAGACGATGCCACAACCCATCCAGAATACGGCACCCTCTTCAATTTCTGGTTATCGTCCCAGTGTTTTTCCTGCTGCTGGATCAATTCCGCAGGGATATGGTAATTATGATCCTAATTACGGAGCTGCCATGTATGGAATGCAACAAGTGCAAGGAATGGCAATGGGTCCACAGGGAATGTCTCAGCAGCTATCACAGTCACAACCTTCACAGGGAATGTCACAGCTTCCACTTCCACAACTCCCACACGGAATGTCTCCTCAAGATTATTTCGCTGCTCAATACCAACAGCAATACGCTCAGTATCAACAACAATTCATGCTGCAACAGCAACAATCATCGCAATATCCACAAAATCATCAATAAATTTTCATGTATTTTCTAATTCTAATCATTTTTTTATTATTTTGAACGGTAAAATTTGTGCTTCTCAATAATTTTTTGGACCAAATCTTCTTCAATAAATGTTCCTTCACGCCTTAACAAGGTCGATTCCCCTTCCTTCTCGATGAGGCTAACTTTTTGGTTACGCGTAGCAAGACAGTTTGAAATAACAAGATGATGGCCGTAATTCTTTAAAGATTCTTTCGCCTTCTTAACGATTATCCCTTCATCCGTTTCCAATTTGAATGACACAATAAAAGCATCAGGACACTGCGAAGTCTTTAAATATTTTATCATTTTGGGAACAGGTTTCAAGGACAAATTCAGATCACCTTGGCCACTTTGTATTTTATGCTCTGACATCAAATCTTCTGGTAAATAAAAATCCGAAACAGCCGCAGCCAAATACAATAAATAATTCTTTCCGATCGGTCTTAAGATGGAAGAAATGCTCAACAGTGATGACAAATAATCAGAAACACTAAAGAACTCAATTAATAATAAATTATGTTTTAATTTTTCATATTCTTCGTAAATGTTTTTATATTCCGTATTCGTTTTAAATGAAAGAAGGTCATTTTTGAGTTCTAAATCGTCCAAATGATGACCGAAATGTTGGCTAAAATGATGAAGAAAAGGTTTCAAACTTCCTGATCGATGAAGAAAGATTACACTGTAGCCATTTCTCAAAAAATATCTACAAAAACACGAAATTGATTTGCAAGATTATTCTTAAATATTTATATTCAATTTTTACTCCGTAGATAGGGCGCCTCGGCTTCCTGTACTAAAATTATCAAGAAATCTTACAGTTTGGTGTTCTAAGGGAACGGCCGTCCCGCCAGATGTAACCAAAACAACAGGACAGCTAGAAGTTGATTTCCTCAAGAATTCCTCCAGTTTAACTTTATGCAAAAATTGCTGTTTAATTAATTTTTCATCAATAAATTTATCAATTGAGCCCATTTAACGGTGATTTTTTTATCAATTTTACCAATCCCAATCAAAATGGTGTTGAAGTGTTTACGGTTGCTTAGGAACAGTAAAAGAAAGATAAAAAGGGGACTACATGTGCAGTTTTGATTTCTGGGTTAGAAATTAGGAAAAAGGAGATGATAAATCAATCTTTAATTTTAGCATTCAAATATACGGAAGAGAGCGTGGAAAAATGTAAACAATTATCGGATTTCTTGAAGAAGAGACAAGAAATTGAAGACGAATATGCCAAGTCATTGAGTAAATAGTAAACGCGTTCCACGTGGCTTAATATTATTATTATTATCTAGGAAAGTTGTGCAAATCAGTTTCATTGAAACCTTTAAAGAAACAAGGTTGGTTTTCCAGGAAAGCTGTAAACAGGAGCGATGAAGGCAACGAAGAAGTACAAAACTTGATCCTGAGAAGGTAAATAATGAAAGATTTCCATGCATGTATGTATTTATTAATGTTGTTACCACAGTGATCTTTGGTCGACATTTTATGAAATTGTTGATGATACTTCACAAATTGCAAAGGCTCATTCCATTTTAGCTGAATCAATTGCAAACCAAATCGTCAGTCCATTCGAGGAAAGCATTAGGACTATGGAAGGGAACCGACGTCGTACCTTTGATGAAGCTGCCTCCATCTCCATTGAACTTAATGAAGTCTTTTCCATTTTAAAGAAGGCAACGCAGCAATTGGAAGAAACTACAAATGAAGTTAATGCGTCACGATTGGCTTTGAGTCGAGCTGAAGGGGCCATAAATGCCAAGCCACGTGAACTTGAACGGGCAAAGATGAAATATCAAGCAGCAAGTGAAAAGCTGTCAATTGCACGTGCCAGTTATCGCCAATGTGATGATGTTTGTCGATCCTTGCAGAATAAAGTACAAATGGTCGATGTACCACGGATTTCTAAAATGCTCAGTGGATTGGAATCAGCACGGGGGAACGAAGTACGTGGTGTTCTTCAAGCATCAACACGTCTTGATCGTCAGACATCAGAAATGGATTCTAATTGTTCCGCCGGAATGGAACAGAAAGCCAATGGGATTGTTTTGGATGATGTCTTGGATAGCTTGATAACCTGTGTCACATTTCCGACTAATGCACAATCTGAAGGTGGACCGAGTACAGTTGAAGACGCCCGTCGTTACTCAATAACTCGCCCGTTAATATCACGTGCAGCCACAGCCTTCCCCGTTTCTAGTGATGCCAGGGATACTGTGCCACGTGTATATGCTAGTAATGTAAATCAACATCCCAGTCCATCCTATTACCCGAGCGAAACGTACAAGGCCTCCATTGAGGCGATGGAAAGGAAGAAGACGGCCTCCCAAATAATTCAATAAAGACAAGCGAAGGAAAGTAAGTTTATGTTTATTGATCTAATTTAATGACAAGTTCGTTGGTTTCCTTGTTGAGGGAAAAGACAATCTTCTCCTGGAGCGTCTTTTTTGCTCCCTTCCCGAGTGATGACTTTTTGAGTTGCTTCTTGATGACTTTGAGGGAAGCGGTGGAAGTGGAAGTATTGAGGACTGATTTGATGGCCGTGATTAAATCTGAATCTGAATCGACTTTAAAAGTCTTTTCCTTATTGACCGGGGGACTTGGAGGAGATTTGATAGTTTTATTTTTATTCACAGTATTGGCATTAGTAGCGGGTTGTTTCTGATGATATTTTTGAACTTCAGTAATACAGGAAAAATGTTCACGATACTCGGATCCCTTGAAAGTCTTGTAACAGTCGATACAGGAGAAGGCGGCCTGTCTGCATCTTTGCGTGTGTGAATCTAATTTAGCCTTTTTGAGGGTTTCTTGGCAATGATCGCAGACGAAGGACGGCATTTCTCTATCTGTCTATGCAGGGGATGTTCCAATTCAAAATTATAATACATTCTGACCGGGGTCATAATTAGCCATTAAAGACAAGAAGGTAAGCATCATCATCCATCCGAACATAAATAATCCATCTATTAAATTAAACTTTCTTTCTTTTTCAATTTTCAAATAATTTCAAAATGAATAATTTTACTAAATTGATAATAATTTTTTAATTCAGAAATGGGTCGCGTTATCAGAGCCCAACGTAAAGGTCATGGAGGAATTTTCAAGGCCCACACTAAGCACCGTAAGGGAGCAGCTGAACTTCGCGCCTTAGATTACGCTGAACGTCACGGATACATTCGTGGTTTAGTTAAAGAAATTATTCATGATCCTGGTCGTGGAGCACCCCTTGCCAAGGTTGAATTCCGTGATGCCTACAAGTACAAGATGCATACTTCTACTTTTATTGCCACTGAAGGTATGTACACTGGACAATTTGTTTACTGTGGAGCCAAGGCCACCCTCACAATTGGTAATGTGATGCCAGTTGGTCAAATGCCTGAAGGTACTATCATTTGTAACGTTGAGGAAAAGGTTGGAGATCGTGGAGCAGTTGCCCGTGCTTCAGGAAATTATGCCACTGTCATTGGTCACAATGTTGACGAAAAGGTCACCCGTATTAAGCTCCCATCTGGTGCTAAGAAGCTTGTCAGCTCTGATTGTCGTGCTACCGTTGGTATTGTTGCCGGGGGTGGTCGTATCGATAAACCAATCATGAAGGCTGGTCGTGCTTACTACAAGTACAAGGCTAAGCGTAATTGCTGGCCCAAGGTTCGTGGTGTTGCCATGAATCCCGTCGACCATCCCCATGGTGGTGGTAATCATCAACACATTGGTCACGCTTCCACTGTTTCTCGTTTCGCTCCCCCTGGTCAAAAGGTTGGTCTCGTTGCTGCCCGTCGTACTGGTTTGCTCCGTGGTACAAAGAAGGTCCGCGAAACTACCACTGCTTAAAAAGTGGATTATTGGAATATTTCATATCATGATGAATTTAATAAAAATATTATAATTAAACACATAATTCTACAGAGTACAGGGGCAGGGGATAATCATGAGGCAAACTGATAAAGGAAATCATATATTTCTGAAAGAGTGTAAGTAGTTTATGTTTATTGAAGAGATGATCCTTTTAATTAATATTATTTTATTTTATTTATGTCATAATAAGTGCGACCGTTAATGTATGGTTTCGGTGACGATGCCAATCCAAGACAGGATTCAATAGAATTAGTCGAAGACTTGATGATAGAGTACCTTGAAACTATAGTAAGTTCCATATATCCATGCATACATGTAGTCAGTTATCTCATATTTCTATTTTGCACCCACCCATAGTTACACGAAGCGCACAAAGTTTCTCTATTACACGGTGGCAAGGTGAAAACGGACGATTTACTCTTCGTTCTGCGGAAGGACACCAAAAAGTACGCCCGTGTCGAGGAATTGCTGTACATGAATGAGGAGGTCAAGAAGGCCAAGAAGGCGTTCGATACTGACGAGTTGCCAGCTAATTCGTGAAAAAGGAAATGGAGAGGAAATAAAAATGGGCTGACTTTTGTGTACATTTATTTATTTATATTTATATTTAACATACACACATACACATATGTACACATACACATATACACACATATACATATCCATATCCACTACACTAACATCTCAAACAAATAACACAAGTCCAAATTCAAATCCAATAACCTACCCTACCTAATCTTTGAGTTCGTGCGCTGCAATGGCCGCCTCCCGTTCCTCCTTGAAAGATTTCTTTTTAGCCCGTGCGGCCCCGACCACATTAACAGTGAGAAAGAGGGAAGATCCGACTAAAAGGGCAACTGTGCTGTAATGCAAGACGTTAAAAAATCGGGATAAGAGGGGACGTTTTGGATGTGAAGATATTGTGGAGGAGGATGATAAATGACGACGTCGGAGAAGGACCATTCTTTAAATCTTTAAAGACAGCCCCTGACATATATCTCAAACCTTGACTCTACACTCCACTCAAAATCGTCCTCCTTCTTTTCCTCCTAATAGTTAGGACGTGCGTGTACACAGTCCAAGGGAAATTAATTAATTTTTATAATTGAATCGACTCCTCTGATGACATGATGTAAAAGTTTCCTTACTTTCATGACAGATACGGGAGTTACATTTTTAAGAACAAATCTATTAATAAAATAAAATCGAATATAAATATTAATATGAATATAATAAACATTATTATTTTGATTACGTGATTTTATTTCTCATCTATTCATATGCATTATTCATATTCATATGCATTATTTCATTAAGTTCACTACCCCCTTCACATCACACACATGCTCAGTGGCTCGGAATTTCTCCAATTTCGTCCCCAAAACGAGGAACCCCTTCCAGACTGCTCTCAATTCACGTCCTCCATCTTCCTCCCCGCCAATTTTTATCCAATCCAATCACCCGGCTACACTGCTCATTGGAAATCGAATAAACTGGTGATTGTGGAGCGTAGCGGTGAGACCGCCAAAATTGTACTCGAACAGGATATAAATGATTTTGAAAATGCTTTTTGTCATGTTTTTGATCCGCTTCCAATGAGGGAACGTAGGATGAGGAAAGTAAAAAGACCCGGAAAAGGATTTATTGGGAATTTGGCGGGATGGTTTAAGAATCAATTCAACTGGAATAATTCTGAACTACTCCTTAAAGATTCCGATTCTATTGAAATTGTCAAAATTGTCTCCTTAATGGTGGATCGGACACTTTTCGATGCTGTCGTGGTAATCAGTAAATGTTGCAATCTAACGACAATTTACGGATTTATTCGATTTCGAGAATTGATGACTGGAAATTTGAAACTTGGCGGAAGAATCGACCGCATTGATGGTTTCATTCCCGCCTTGGAAATGGCCGGAACGGGGAAGAATTCACAGTTCATTCAGTGGAAAAACTTTTTAATTTTTATTGGCACGAATTGTAATTGTCTAAAATACTTGAATTTGAACGAGGGAATGGAAGAAAATGATGGATGGATTGAAGCTGAATTATCATTATCTGAAGAATTTAAAAGTGCAAATTTAACTGTAAATGTAAATGTAAATGTCATTGTTTGTGAGGATAAAATGATTGAAAGCAATCGGGTCATATTTTTGCTCCAAGAACAAGACGATAATGGTAATTTAAATTGTCGGCTTGTTTTACACTTAACCACTGATGGTACAAGTGTCATTGTCAGAATGATTCCAGTTAAACTTGAAGGATTCACTGTAAATTGTGGATACATTGAGGACGATTATTTGTATTTAGTTCAAGGGACTAAATTGATTCAGTTATCCATTGAAAATTATAATTTAAATACCACATTAAATGATATATCAGGTGATACCTCATATAAATCAATTCCTGTTACATTTCTTTTGAATTCTGAGTGTCCTCTTGTCGATCCGTCAACCGATTCAGTTTACTTATTCCCTTGGCGTCAAGATTTACAAGTATCCGCCTTATTATTCTATCTAACACGATCCCGTGACGAGTATCGCATCTCTGTCCTCTCCATAACGGGGACCAAATCAGAAATTGTTTTAGAATCGGAATGGTTCAGAAGTGAATTTGAATTTCGTGGTAATTTGAATTTGTTCGCTTCTTCGTCCCTGGAATTGTTCTTGATGGATCAACGTGGAGGAGTTTTGATTTATGCAGGAATGTTGCTGAGAGCGGATTGGCAATGGCGACACACTAAAAAGGCTGCCGTGTCCTTTGAATTTGCAAGATGGTTCAACATTTTAGGCGATTTCCCTTTCAAATCGGCACAATTTTATTCTGAACAACGGGACGCCATCAAAACCAGTTTGTTTATTGACGATTTCTTGAGGGAAGAAGGGCTGCATTTCCCCCCATCTGACTGGAAAGGATTAGGACAGGCCTGTTTACGATTAAAGAATGAAAAAATTGATTTGATTTTGTATTATTTGTTTGCGGCAAAGGGAACGATTTCGTCAAAACTCGCCTCGTTTTACGATCAATACGGTCTGAATGATAAGCAAGTGGCAGCGATTGAAATTGCTTTTGCAGCCGATCACGGGGAATACGGTCGGGCTGTTCAAATATTTTGTACGAGGAAACTGGATGATTCGTTGCGAAGCGCCCTTGTCCCCAAACTGGTTCGTATGTTGGGTGCAGAAGAATTAACGAAATTTAGTTTATTTTCTGCTGGTCGATTAATTTCGCTTGACTTGTTATTCGAAGATGATGAAACTTTGAATTTGATTTTGAGTTCTTTAATGAAGACACGGGCTGTTTCAGATGTACTGGAATGGATTAAGGGACTGTTTGCGTGGCTGAGACCGGATGAGAGATGTGCCCTGATACCCGTAGCAACTTTGCACCAGACTCTTCTGAAACAAATGTTAAATCTGATCTTGAAAATTAGCTGCAATTCCGAATTCAAACAGCTTGCCAATGAGTTTGTTGAAGCCAATTTTGACCCCGACACGCTTAAAAGTATTCTTGAAAGTCTGTCAACAGGTAAATATGGCGATCGAGCTGCATGGATGATTACAATGATGTGTGCCTCGAGAGGGCGGTTACACGAATACCTTTTAAGCTTTGATTTCCGTTTAATAGTCCAAGACGATGAAGTTTTAAAGGGAATTGAGGCCATTAAAAGTATTCTGAGGCCACTTGTCGATGAAAAGAATTGTTACAGAGTTGATGTTGGTGTTGGTGTTGGTGCTGGTGCTGGTGTTTATATTGGTGTTGATTCATCGTTTGGGGGATCGCCTGTTATTGTACCCGAAACACCTCAAATGCAAATGAAAAGATCAGCGCAAAGCCTTTCTTCCGGTGGGGCGGGAAGGAAGCCACCACTTTTCAATGTTTACGCCCGAACTCCGAGTAGTCCGTGTCCTATTGTCGGTAGCACTCCAAATTCCCCCACCTTCAACCCAAGACATTATCCGCCAAAGAAACGGACCACCTTGCTATCTTCGACACTAAAAAATGATGAGGAAGAAGTAGCAGCAGAAGAAGAAGAGGAATCTGATCCTTTCAAGGCAGATTTGATCAAATTCGGTGGCGAAAAGAGGCGCAGAGAAGATGATGAGGACTTTAATGAAATTCCTAAAATGGCACAAGAAACTGTTGGGGATTTTGTGATGCTGACAAAGTCGTCTGACACGGCACTTCAATTTGAAAGTGTAATTTCAAGATTACATACACACAACATTCACATACATTTTCATTTTTCATTTATTTAAATGGTAAATATAAAACCATCCCAGCTACCTGCCCGATATAATAAAAGGCGACCATTTCCACCACAATCCTTCCAGCCCTCCCCGCCTGCCCCCAAGTAATCTCATCCAACCGAGGCCTAATCCGCCCACCCTCCAGCAAAGCAGATTTGCATGTAAAAAAGAAATTAGTGTAAGCTGATTTGGCGAGCGGCCAATCAGCCAAAGAAGGCCACAATTTCTGTTCCGCTGCCACCAGTTTCACCAGCTCCGACGCGATTAGAAGGGAAGATTGGAGGGGACCTCGGACGAAATAATTCAAATGAGCCCACGAAGCGACTGATTTATTCGTGATCATTTTTGCACAAACGTTAGTGAAATTTGCCATCTTGCTGGGCGACTTGATAGTATTATTCTCGCTGCTTTGCAATTCGTTGGTGGTGGTGGAAAAGGAACGGAAATTATATTTACAGTGGTTTAATTTATTCCTAAACAGAAGCAAATTGCCCACTTTCTTCATCACCATAGTTTAAACTCAGCCTTGATGACTACACCACCCCGGTCATTTCAAAAAATGTTGCGTTTAGGAGATACTGCACCCGATTTCGAAGCTGCCTGCCATTTCCCCGAAAAATCTAGTTCTAGTGAAAAAAGGATCAAGTTTTCCGACTTCTGTGCCGACAGTTGGGTAATTTTATTCTCTCACCCCGCCGATTTCACGCCCGTATGCACAACCGAACTGGCACGTGTAAATTTACTTGAATCCGAATGGTCTGCCCGTTCCTGCAAAGTTATTGGACTATCAACTGACAGTGTTGAGAGTCATTCCGCTTGGTCAAAAGATATTTGTGCCTATGTTGATAGTATTTGTGAGTGTGTTCGTATTTGTGCTTGTGGTCGTATTTGTGTTTCTCCTTGTGCTTGTACTTCTACTTGTACTTCTACTTGTGTTTGTGCTAGAGATGGTTTTTGTACTTGTAAGTGTGATCGTGTTTGTGTTTGGGCTTGTGCTTGTACTTCTACTTGTGCTCGTGCTTCTATTCTTAAATGTATTACTCGTTCTCCTTCTTCTCCCTGTATTTCACATCTAAATTTCCCCATAATTTCTGATTCAGATCTCAAAGTTTCCACCCTCTACGGAATGCTCGACCAAGAATCCCACGATCCATCAAATTTCGATCCTCAAACCAGTTCCCCCCTTCCCATCCGCACCGTATTCATCCTTGACCCCAAAAGACGTGTACGTTTAACAATGACATACCCAGCCTCCGTCGGTCGATCTTTCACTGAAATTTTGCGTGTCCTCGATGCGCTTCAAAGATCTGACGCCTATAAAATTGCTACCCCCGCCAATTGGAAACAGGGTGAAGATGTTATTGTCAGATTTGATGTCAAGGATGAGGAAGCCGACCTCCTTTTCCCTTCTAGATCCGCTTTTAATCCATATCTTAGATTTACACCAGATCCCAAAAAATAAGAATAAAAATATTAAAAAGAATGAGAATAAAAAGAACAAGAACAAGAACAAGAATAAATAGAAATAAGAATAAATAAGAATAAATAAAAATAAATAAATTATTACTATTATTTTTATTTTTTATTTATCATTTTCAACTGCGTATAATGAAAAGGATCATTTCAATGAAGAAAAGGGCCAATCCGGAAACCAACGAACAAACTAACCGAACTTCAATCCGTTCAAAATAAAAGGAAACCAAAATGTAAACGAAAACTGCAGTTCCGACAATTGAGAAAATGGAATTAAGAAGCCACGTGGATTCACGACGCAGTTCAGCCAAATCTGAGCGTAATTGTTGGATTTCACGTTGATTATTTGGTGAATGTGATGATGGGCTACCACCGATCAAACGGGAATACTCTTCTAATGTCATTATTGGAACCTTTCTGCTTTCGCTTTCCTCGCTGCTGTCTAATTTGTTCATAAACTTGCAACCGTTCAAAGTTTCCTTGTCAATTTCTACTGAATTTAATATGAGCCTCTCTTTTAACCTTTTCCACGGAATTATCTCCTCTTCCTCTTCTTTTATTAGCTTTTTAATCTTTTTCGACAATTTCACGTACATTTCCAAAAATATTCAAAAAGATATTCTTATTCTGGCCTTTAGGGCTGTGCAATTTGATTTTCGTCTGTAATCCCAATTACTGCCCGATGTGGAGCGTATTCGCTGCTGTCTTACGACCCTGACGCTTTCCCGCCCTCCATTTTAAACGACTCCGTACTGAGCTACCTCAGTCATCTGACGTTTACATCGACCTTAATGCGGACAGACACATTTCACACACAGAAAGAATACCTGCTTATGACATGAGTATTCATAAACACTGAAGTGAACCGGGGTTAGAATTTATTCTAAGAAAATCAAACATATTGTTATACTTGTGGGATAAAATGATACTTTTTATTACCCTCCTCTGATATTATCATGTATATGCTGTAATAATTCGTCGGAATACTTTTCACATTGAATTAAAACTTTTTCAAAGTCTTCCACGTCACCGTAGTAAGGATCAGGCACTTCTGTCCCAATCTCCTCCCCAAAATCACTAAACAAGTGTACACTGACGGATTCGGAGTCTCGACTATTTTCAATGA
>SDXP01000005.1:0-12009 GCA_004369235.1 Perkinsus sp. BL_2016
TTATATTTAAATAATTATAATTAAGTATTTTATCAATTTTATATAGCTGTACCTTTCCACTCGGTCCGTCAACAGTTTTTTGCGTAGCAGTAACTGCATGAACGGTTGTCATCAAGCCTTCCACTATAGTGAATTTTTCATGTATAACTTTAGCCAAAGGGGCCAGACAGTTGGTAGTACATGACGCGTTACTAAAGATCAGTTATTATATATAAGTACGGAAATATTACCTGATAACTTCCATTGATGAATTATATGAGTGTTCGTTAACGCCCATAACAAACATCGGGGCATCATTGGATGGAGCGGTGATGATGACCTTTTTTGCGCCTCCTTTCAAGTGAACCTTTGCGGAGTCAGTTGTAGTGAAAACTCCGGTAGCTTCAATGATATAATCAGCCCCAACACTGCCCCATGGAATATTTTCCGGTTTCATTCTAATCTTTAGATGTGTGAAATAAAAACAAATGTTATTTACTCATTGAAAACATCAATTTGATGCCCGTTAACAACTAATTTTCCATCTTGGACTTCGACTTTGCCTTTAAAGCGTCCATGAGTTGAATCATAACGAAGAAGATACGCCTAGAGAGTTTTAAGAATAAAATAACTAAATTTGATTATTTTCCCTCATTTTTACCATGTAATCTAGTTCGACAAAGGGGTCATTGATTGCAACTACACGGCATTTGTTTTTCTCGAGAGAAGCTCTCAAAACTAAGCGACCGATTCGGCCAAAACTATTTAGGGTTAAAATACCCGAAAATAGAAAGACTAACTTACCCGTTAATACCGAGTTGAACAGCTGAATCGGAGTGCATTGTCAAGCAAGGGCAAAACAAGTTTAGACCAACAAGGGCCTTTTCATACGGAACGGACATATTCGCAAGATTATGCAATTGAAGCTTATGAATATTTTAGTGATTATCAATCAAGAAAAATAATTTTTAATTTTATTTATTTTCAATTGGCTCTTTGACATCGACCTAAAATAATTTTTGAGAAAGCATGACATCTTAGAATTTTATATTTACCTGTCTTAAATCAATGACATGTATTTTCTTGAGAACCTCTTCCACTGGTTCAGGTTCTTTAAAGGTAACGAATCCATATCCTCGTGATCTTCCCGAAGGATCAAAGACAAGCGAAACGCACTCTACCTGCCCAAATCGTTCAAAATACAGTCTTAAAGCCTCTAAATCATAAATTATATTTCACTAAGAACAATATGAGCTCTACTTTCATTAGTTTTATTATTTAATCCGCCGACGAAAATTTTCCTAGAAACTTGAATAATTACTGGAGAGATCGTCTGTACCTTTGCATCTTTAACTTGTCAGGGCCTGCGCAAATAAATTTACCACAACTTCTATTGCATCAAGCCCTATAATCACAGGAAAATTTTGTAATTATTGAAAAAGTTTAGTATTATTATGGTATTTCTCTCAAGAATTATTTCATTTATTGTGGAATAAATTAGCTACGAAATTACTGCTACAATGAGGTCCGCATAGTCACGAGAGTCAAAAATTCGATTTGCATCGCACCAGAAAGCTGTCACACAGAAAAGGCGTTACAAGCTGAAGTGATTTTTGCTCCCTTAGTTCATGTTCATTCTTAAATGATGAACCAAAATCAATGGACTAATTGTATTTGTATTACTTAAAGCAAGATCTTTTCTAAAATAATATACTGAACGAGCTTCATTATCAGGGGGCATGTCATCCGATCAAGTTCCCAAAGAGGCGAAAATTGCCTCCTTACTTTTGAATTCTTCAGGAATTCAAGAATGTGAGCCTAAAGTTGTTCAGCAACTTATGGAATTCATGTTTAGTACTATAATTTGCAAATACTGCTTAATATTATTTGTTATTTTAGAGTATTCCACGGAAGTTCTTCAACTCGCCAGCATTTACAGTGACCATTCTCAAAAATCGCAAATAGACTCTTCAGACGTCCGTTTGGCAGTCAAATCCTTATCTAAAAAATCACAAAATCCTGCTCTTGAGCGTGAGGTAAAAACTATATGGTTCGTTTCTTGATTTAACTCTAAACCGTTTAGTTTTTGCAAGAGCTTGCTATTCGAAAAAATGCTTTACCTCTTCCTCTTATCAATGATTCGAAGGCTAAGATTTTATTGCCTCCAGAACATCATTGTTTGCTTTCAGCTAGCTATAAAATTACTGCTACAGTAATAATAATCTTATTAAAAGTTTTAGTTTTATTCATTTATTTAGCGACGCTAAAATTTTCCTTATTTTTCACAATAAAGGTTCTGACCCATACAATAAGCGAGTTCAAATCTTATGTTTTCCGAAAAATTTAAAAGACCTGAATTTTTATCTAAACCTTCGAGGTCAAGCTTTTTATTTGCTACCGCTTTTGGCTCCGTGATGTGGTTTTGGATTCTTTTCCGTGCCCGCCACGACGGCCCCTATTTACTTGTAAGTTAAGAAGAGCTTTTTGAATTTCATTGTAATTGCTCTCTAGGGACTTAAATCTCACTTTGTCCACGACGATAAAAATGATAATCATCAATAAACATTCATAACTAAATTTCCAGCTCCACCAGGGCTTTTATCATGATTGACTTGCAAGCTTGTATTGAGTCAATTAAAAAATGCCGAATTTTAACTGAATCGCAGATGAGAACATTGTGTAAAATGGTAAATTAAATTTTTGCTCATGATTCGCTACATAATTTAAAATTTGAAGGCAATTGATGTTTTGGTTGAAGAACCTAATATTGTCTCGGTTTCAACTCCAGTTTCAGTCTGTGGTGATGTTCACGGTCAATTTTATGATCTTCTTGAGCTTTTTTCAATTAGTGGGAACATAATAGATACTAAATATATATTCCTCGGAGATTATGTCGATAGAGGCCATCACAGTTTAGAATGCTTTACTCTATTGCTATTATACAAAGTTTGGTATCAGTGCTATCGCGAATCATTATATGTACATACATATATCTTATTTTACTATTTAGTTATCCTGAACGAATGTGCTTAATTCGTGGTAACCATGAATGCAGGCAAATTACACAGGTGTATGGGTTTTACGGTAAATATTTGTGTATTGATATATATATCGATTGATTTGTCGTTTAATCAGATGAATGTCTCCAAAAATATGGATCTTCAACTGTGTGGAAGTATTGTAGCCAAGTATTTGATTTTCTTCCCTTGGGAGCAGTAAGAATATTTTCACTATCTCCAGAACCAATTTGTTTTAATTTAGGTTGTGGATGGTAGAATTTTATGTATTCACGGAGGACTCTCCCCAGAAATATCCACAATTGATGGCATAAGAACTCTTCATAGGACGCACGAAATACCTCATCAGGGCCCACTTTGCGGTAAATTCATTTTGATATATCATTAGTTGTATTTTAAGACATATCTTGAAATATTCTTAGATTTAGTTTGGTCTGATCCCGAGGATATTGATTCGGGACTCTGGGCTATTAGTCCCCGAGGAGCTGGATATCTATTTGGAAGCAAAATAACAGCAGAAGTAATTATAATTAACTTAAATATGCTTTAATTTTTAGTTTAACTACATCAACGATTTATCTTTGATCTGCCGAGCACATCAATTAGTGCAGGAGGGATTCAAATTCATGTTTTCAGAACAGAGTTTGGTAACAATCTGGTCAGCTCCTAATTATTGTTATCGCTGTGAAAATGTTGCATCTATTTTGGAAATTAATGAATCATTGGAAATAGACGAAGGATCCTTTAAAATTTTTGAAGCCTCAAAGCTAAATGAGTCTATTATAACTTCGACTTCACTTCGGGCCACAAAAATGTATTTTGAATAAATTTAAGCTATGTACATATGCCCTTGTACAGAACTAAAAATGGCGGGTCAAGAGGATATTGTAAAATCTTCAAAGTCCAGCTTTATAAATGCTTCTCCAAAGCCTAAGCAAGCATCCATTTTAAGTTTTTTTGGTTCACAAAAGCAGCAGCCCACTAATTCATCACCTTTAAGGAAAATTATTAGCCAGGCCGAAAAACCTTCAACTATCAAAGGAAGCGATTCAGATGAAATTGGCTATATATCACCGGATTTTTTTGATGAAACCTTTGATATGATTGAAAATAAATCTAAAAAGTCATGTGTTCCCGAGAAGTTAATTAACTTTAGCGCCAAATCGCGTTCCGATAATGAAGTATTGGCGCCGAGAATTTTAAATGAGCTAAACGAGGCCGCTGGTGGTGTCGTCGATTTCGATCAATCTGAAAATTATTGCGGTCGCTATCAGTGGTTAACTGATGTAAAAGATTCCAATGGCCGCAAAAAAGGTATATGATTTATTTCATCTGATTTTCTCATTAATTTTTATCTTAGGCGAGGATTCTTATGATGAACGCACCTTGTACATTCCAGACTGTGCCTGGAACAAATTTACACCATTTGAAAAGCAATTCTGGGAAATTAAGTGTAAATTTTTCGATACTGTTGTGTTTTTTAAGAAAGGAAAATTTTTTGAACTTTACGAAAATGATGCTGACATCGGTGCGAAAGAGTTCAATTTAAAAATGACTGATAGAGTGAACATGAGAATGGTCGGAGTTCCCGAAGCTACTTTTGACTTCTGGGCTGCTAAATTTGTTGGAAAAGGGTATAAAGTAGCCAAAGTAGATCAACTGGAAAACGCTGTAAGCAAAACAATGCGAGAAAAATCTGACAAATCCAAGACCGAAAAAATTATTCGACGGGAATTGACTTCCATTCTTACCTGTGGTACTCTTGTGGAGGGAAATCACCTTAAAACAAATAATTCGAATTATTGTGTTTCACTTAAAATTACCGAGATTGGTAGAACAGGCGAATATTCAATTGGTGCTGCTATTATTGATGCATCTTCTGCTAAATTCTATGTTGTTGATTTTGAGGACGATTCTTCTCTTGTTATGCTTTGTACATTATTAGCTCAAATATCCCCTAAGGAAATAATTATGGAAAAGGTAACACTTTAGACTGAAATTTTTTATATCTTTCATCAATTAATTTTTAGACTTTTCGATCTAGTCTCGTTGTTAAATCGATTAAAAGTCTATGTATTGGTGTCTCGCTGGTTTTCCAGGATCCTATTCAAGAATTCTGGGATAGTGTAAAAACCGCTGATGAACTAGAAATAAGAAATTATTTCGGTCCTCAAACTCCGTGGCCCATCTGTTTGAAAATTGGGTTCAGCAAAAATAAGCTTTCATTCTCTGCATTTGGGTCGTTAATATCATATTTGAGAGTTTTGAAACTTGATTATGAACTATTGTCATATGGAGATGTGTCTAATTACGAAATAATGAAACAATCTAATTCCATGATTATTGATGGGCACGCCGTTGAGCATTTGTCTGTTTGCTCCCCCAATCAAGATCAGCGAAATACGTTATTAGGAGTAATTGATCGCTGCTGTACTCCTTTTGGTCATCGCCGTTTAAGAGATTGGTTGATGCATCCGTTATATTCTTACATTGATATACAGTCTAGGCAGCAGTGTGTCACTTGCTTGATCGAAAATTTCGGCAGTATGTCCGAGATCGCAAAAACATTAAAAACACTTCCTGATTTAGAGCGACTTTGTACACGCATCCATGCCGGAACATTGCCAATTAAATCATTTGTTCAAGTTTTGAACGGTTTCAAGGCAATCCAAGTAAGAAATGCGAATAGCTATGACCTCCCAACTTTTATTAAAATTTTAGAATTTGAAAAATTATATAGAGAATGAAGATAGTCTTATGAATTCTCAATTTATTAAACAAATTTTAGATGAAATTCCTGATTTTTATGAAGAATTAGAATTCTTCTTTTCCGGATTTGACCATGAAACGGCTCAACGAGACGGAGTTGCTGAAATGTTACCGGGTAGCTTTCCTGAGCTGGATTCCGCCAAAGCCAATATTTTTGAGTGGGATAAGAAATTTGATACTTACTTAAAAGATCAAGAAAATAGACTCAAGTATGAAACAAAATCTTGTTTTAATTATTTAGTTCATTTTTAGGTTCAAGCCTCTCAAGTACAAAGATATTGGAAAAGAGATTTACCAAATTGAAATGCCTGTACATGTTAATGTTCCAGGTGAATATATGCTACTTTCAAAAACTAAAGCCGTTAAAAGATATTGGACACCAGATTTGCGACGAATGGTGAATGAATATTTGGAATCAAAGGAAATATTATCTTCAACTCAAGAGTCAGCCCAGGCTATTTTATACAAACGGTTCTCGTTGAGTACTTCGATCTGGAGATCGGCTGTAAATTCAATTTCATCTCTCGACTGTATTTGCTCTTTAGCATTCTTCTCCAAATCGATTCCGGAACCACGCTGCAAGCCCGAAATTATATCCGATTACGAAGATACTGTATTCTTTGCCGAAAATCTTAGACATCCTATCGTTGCATGCTTTTCTCCTGATCAATTTGTCTCTAATGACGTGCGACTATCGTCTGGCTCTGGAAGCGAAAGAGTCATGATTTTAACCGGTGCAAACATGGGGGGCAAGTCTACGCTTCTTAGGCAAGTGGGTCTTGCAGCGATTTTGGCACAATTAGGAACATGGGTACCTGCTAAAAGTTTGACCCTCTCTCCGTTCGATCGCATCTTTACGCGACTTGGCGCAAATGATAACATTATTGGCGGGGAATCTACTTTTAAGGTTGAACTTTCGGAAACTGCAAAAATTCTAAAACAATGCACCGAAAAGTCATTGGTTATCATCGATGAATTAGGTCGTGGTACGAGTACCTTTGACGGAGTCTCTATTGCAGAGGCAGTTCTTCACTATTTAATTCAAGTCAAAAAACCATGTGTCCTGTTCTCTACCCATTATAATATGATCTGCGACACATTTGTTAATAATCAATGTGTTGGTCTCTACTATTTGAACTGCTTAGTCAATGAAGAAAAGTAAGTTCTGAAATATTTTATTATCTTTTTTGCTCAAATTTTAGGAAAACTGTCACATTTTTATATAAACTGGTTCGTGGAGTTTCCCCGAAAAGCTATGGCGTTCATGTGGCTCATATGGCCGGAATCCCTATTGAAATTATAGAAAATGCCTCAAAATATTCAGAAGTCGAATCCTACAAAAGTTCATGCATAATTAGTCATACCAGGTATTTGAATAGCACGTTTATTTCATTGAATTAAATATTATTTTTAGCTTGTCTGATGTATCCCTTTTGATTATGAAAAAACTTTTAATAACCTAAATTGAAGAAACTATTTTATTTAAAATAAATTATAAAACTTCATCCAACCAGTCTTCCAAAGATGTCTTTTTAGTTTTATCATCAGATCTTTGTTTTGAAGCAGCGAGCTCAATTTGCGGATCGACATTGCTTTTTTCAAGTCCTATTTTTGTCTTCGGTGTAATAGATTCTGTCGTATCACGAAAATTAATCGGTAAATTGATCAAAGAATTTGAATCAGTAAAACAATGTTCAGGCATTGATAATTTTTTTGATAATGCGCGAATATGCGAATTATTAGTTGATAATACGTAATTTTTGGGATATTCAAAAAACTTACCATATAATTCCTTAGGATATTTATATTTCTGATTAATCAAAGTTTCATTTGCCTTTGCAGTGAAAATATTTTCATCGTCCAATGTTAAGCACGATTCTTCGATTTGATCTACGAAGAAATTGATACTTTAAATAAATAATATTCTAATTCTTACCGCTAGATTCAGAGCCTAAAAACCATAATTTTTCACCGAGAATATTAGAAGGAAGACAATCATCTTGCTTTGCATATTTATTAGGATCGAAAATACCGTGCTTTGCCTTATATTGTCGAGAACGAGCACGCTTGTATGGGTCAGGTCGCATAAGGACAGGGGACTTGAAAATGAATCTTAATTCTGAATTGGCTAACTTCTTTCGTTGTCACATGAAAAATATCAAATTGACGAAGGAAGAATTTGATCATATCGACAATTTATTATTCTCCCGCAGTAATCAGTCAAAGAAAAATGAAAATGTTCCTCTCTACCATGTCGCTAATATGCCCTTTGGAAGGGAAACACCTTCTCTTAATTCGAGATTTTCATCGTTTTCTTCAGCAATTTTAAGGTCTTCACGGAAGCATTTGGAAGTATTTGATAAAGATTTCAAATCTTTAAAATCTTCAGTTGTAATAAATGACATTGAATTGCCTAGTCCCTCAATGTTGAATACTAAAGATAGCTATGATTTGATGGCACAGGTCCATGAATCAGTGGATGTGGATGAACCTAAAATTACTATATCTGAATCTGAAATACCGATAATATTAAAAAGCCCTCCTCGGAAAATGACGGATGCTGCCAAAGAACTAATTGCGAGCATTAATATAAATATAGGCGAAGCTTCCGAAATTATTCAAGAATTGCCCAAAAAGAATATGAAACTTCCAGTTTTCGATTTCAAGCTACCCGAAACTAAACTTCCCGAATTTCATTTTGATATTCCGGCAGAAAAATTTAAATCTTTACAGCCAACGGATGAACCAATCCAAGAACCGAAATATTTATTTGATTTTGATATTTCTGGATACAAAAAATCCAAAAATTCTTATACTTGCGATAAATTACCAAAATTTAATTTTGAAACTAATTTTAAAAGTGCATAAACTGCATTATGCAAATAAACATACAGTACATATTATGTATTTTTAGTATGTATGCTATTTATAGTAACACATAAGTTGGTCTTTATTAACTTGTCGAATGAGAACCTCAATATTCTTTCTTAATGTCAGATAATAGTAATAGCTCGCGCAATTCTTTCTCTGATGAACCCGAAGATAACGAATCTTCAAAACTGCTTTCGACATCTGAAAACGTGGAAGAAGTTAGGTTTGATCCTGATGAAATTGCCGCAGATCCTGCAATTGCTGAAAATTTCAACATCGAAAAGCAATTCTTATCCGTAGCTATGGATAAAATAAATAGTCCTAGCGCTCAAAACTGCAATGGTATTCAATGTTCGGACGATTCATTTGATTGGACAGAAGACGACACAGACCTCTACGAAATAACAAAAGGCCTGTATACCGGACCGCCCGTCACCCTCAAGAGCAAATCGTCTCTTTACGATAATGTACAACCTGATAATCCTCAAGCAATCAGGCTAGAAGAAAACCGATTTGAAATTGATCTTGAAGAATCAGAAGACCATTCACTACTATCCAAAAGGTTTCATTATATCTTGATGCTAATAATTCAGATTTCCTTTCTTGTTCTCAGTGCTTTAGCCTTAACCGGTTATGAATTCGGACTGTTTTTAGGTTTACCGCTGCATTACTGGACATTATTGGGTTCTATTATTGTTTTCATTCCTTTCTTGTGCTCTTCGGGCCTTAAAATACTTGTAAAATTGATGCGACATTCAGGTCCATTTGCCGGTGGAGAATTACCAAATTTCATTGACTCACTGAGGATGCCACTTGTTCTCTTCATTTCAATTTTGACAATATTTTCATTCTGGTTCAAATATTTTCCAAGCAGCTGCTCTCCAAGTGATAATCCTGCTTCGTTCTGTTTTTATGAAATCGCAGATAAAGTATTTTATGGACTATTGATAACATCTTTGGGATTTGCAGCCGAAATCATTGTAATTTTCTTTGCAACTTTGCGATTTCATGAGCGAACCTTTAAAACACGAATAATTAATTGCAGATTTAAGATTTATGTCGTTCAACAGATCGCCCTAAAAGCCCTTAGTGCCGAACACCGAAGATCAGAATCAGATGCTGATGGTAGCCGAGTCATGTCTTCAGCATCGCGAGACAGTTTAAATATACAGGAGCCGGAAGAATCTTCTTACATTGGTGAATTAATCAAAATTTTTAAAGGATTCTTTTCAACGTCTACAATTGTTAGCGGAGGCCAGCACGCTATCGATACAGCAACTAATTTTGTCCAGATTCAAGTTGAAGACAATGCTGCCACCGTCCCAGTTGCTCTTTCCTCTTCACAAAGTTACGACAAATTTAGTAAAAAACTTAAGAAACATATGAAATTATACGGTTATTCTCAATTTGCTCAAAACAGGACTCGATTAAAAGACTCAGAGGCAAGGATACTGGCGAGAGACTTATTTTATTTTTTGTGTACTCGCGGAAAAGATTCACTCTCTTTAAGCGATCTGTCACCTTGTTTTGCTTCATATCAAGCTGCTAATGATGCATATAATATTTTCGATCAAGATCAAGATGGATCAATAAGCAAAAAAGAATTTCGAAATACGATTGTATCAATATATGCAGATCTACGTGATTTAACAAAAAGCATTAGGACTGCCGGTTCGGCACTTGAAAAGCTGGATGCGATTCTTAAGCTCGTATTCGGTTTCGGACTTTTATTTTTCATTTTGACATTATTCAGCTTCAATGTTACCAACATACTAACATTGACATTATCCGTTGTGATTGGATTGAATTTTATTATTGGAGATTTGGCTAGACATTTTTTGAGCTCCTTGATGCTTCTATTTGTGAATCATCCCTTTGATATTGGAGACACGATTGTTGTCGGTCTATTCGAAGAAGGATGTTATTTGAAGGACATTTTAACAGTAAAGCAAATGAACTTGTTAAATACTGTATTTACTCGATGGAACGGTCAAGAAACATATGTCCCCAATCATATGTTGGCAAATGCTCCGTTTATGACAAATCTCTCTAGGACCGTTGAACAATGGGAAATGATAGAATTCAAGGTACCATCCGTAATTCCCGAGTCCGCTTTGACTGATTTACGCAGCAGAATTGGCACTTTTTTGCAACTGAATGACAGGTTATTTTACAAAGTTTTTGATATGCATGCGATTGTTGCTGCTGACATGGCCGAATCTGAAAAGAATATTGATCAACTTGAATTCAATTTGAGAGTTAAGTGTAAACCGACATCCGACTCTCAAAAGCGCTGGATTCGCCATGCAAAGTTACTCAAATTTATTAAAGTGACATTAGAAGGGCAGTGTATGAATTTGAGCGGCAAGACAGCTTCTTAAGAATAAATAAAAAGTCACTCATCATTTTTGATTAATTGAATTCTAATTGTGTCAAAACTACCCAAATCATTTTGAGTTGGTTTTATTTTGATTATTTTTGTATGATACGGTCGGACAGCAGCTTTTCGAGTTCCAAAAGGGAAATAATAAATTTTTCAATAATAAAAATTGGAAACATTCCTTGGGAGATATCGACTCGAGACGTCGTTGAACTGATTGAACCATTTGTGTGGAAAAGTAAACCAAGTCAGGATTGGGTTCATATTCCAATCGATCGCGTCACAGGAAAGACATTAAGCGATTTGTTTGTTGAAATTCCTACAGTTTACGAGGCACAAAGGATCTGTGTTCATCTTGACAAATATATTCTGAAGCAAAGGGCACTTAATGTTTCAATGTCGAATTACGAGGAGCTGATGTATGTTTTGATTAAGCCTGAGGCTTTAATCGCCGGATATTATATTTCTGAAGATGAAGTTGGTAATCTTTCTGATATTTGTATGAACTATAAGGTATTGTTTATCGAAATCGAAATAACTTTAATCTTAATCTTGAATAATCCGTATATGTGTATGTATGTAGATTCACTTTTCAAGAAAATGTGCAGAAAGACCTTTTGAACACATTTTAAGTCTTTTTCGAATGATTCCATGGCATTCCTTAAGTTTCCAAAATGTCAACTTGATGTTTGAAATGATTAAAAATTCCATTGAAGCTCTTGAATTTCATTTGGGACGTCCAACAAATCAAATTGATAAGGATCTTTTACCGAGAATGATGTCAGTTGCACAATGTTATCCCGCATTTTCCCAAACACAAAGATCCCAATTTCTTAAAGATATCCCGTTAAAGTTGAATCAAAAGTTAATAATATCGGATTAATCGTTTATTTTGATTTCGATTTTGCTTTGGCTTAATTTTGATTGATTTTCATGTTTTAATTGAAATTGTACAATAATAAAAGTTTCGATTTTGAACCTTTAAATTTTAAC
>SDXP01000035.1:0-11864 GCA_004369235.1 Perkinsus sp. BL_2016
GGCAATAATTAATATGAACGAAATGAACATCAGCATTATAGCTGGTATAAGGAAAAAACGCCGGTCGGGCTTTGATTCAACTGAACCTGAGTTTGAAACAGGACTGTTTGGAGGAGCTCGTGGTCCATTCTGGTCTATAGACGCACGACGGCCTCGTAGCGGTAGATTCAGCAGCATTAATGCGTTTCAAATATTTCCGTGTGTATCATTTAGATATTGTCGCGTTTTGAATGGTGTTTATCGCAGTATTTCGCTGATGGATGATTCATTTGTCTCAATCTTATCTGTTAACGGCATTCCCGCAAAAAAAACGCCCCGTTTAGCTCACATTTTACCATATATACCATTTGAAACCGTGCTGGAAGCTACTTCCGGTCTTTCCGAGGAGAATTTGCTTTCGGAGTTGAGTTTAACAGGTCCGCTGTACTCAGGCGTGCACCCAGACGGAACTCTGGTCGTTGTGCGGGAAGTTGAGTACTCGGAAGTTTTCGAGTCAGTGATAGCGCGTGTCGCCAGTCTTCGTCATCCAAGCATCGCATTGCTTCTAGGCTTCTCGGTGGGAGCTATAGAAGGAAGGAAGAGCAAGCGGTACTTGATCTACGAATTTCTTCAAGGCGGAAGTTTTGGAGAACGCATGCAGCAATTTCCGTTCGATGCCAAAGTCAAAATTTTGCAGACAGTGGTGACTGCGCTTGATTTTTCCGCGTCCCGTGATCCTCCAATCTCCCACGGTGGGCTTTCGGAGGGGAACATTCTTTTTGATCACAGCGGAAATCCCAAACTTACGGACTTTTACGTGTCTGCGCTGCAGGGCAATTTTTCCCCTTCTCTTGCCGGCGATCTTCGCGACTTCGCTTGCCTTCTCAGAAAGTCTTTCGCGTCAGACTGGCCTAGAAGCTCTCTGATTGTTGCCAACCGTCTCGCAGCTAGAATCGGAAATCGTTCACTCTTAGATTTCCGATCAGTCCAAGCTGAACTCGCCCTTATCGTTGGTGCTGGGGAGGAGGCGTTCATGTTGGACGTACAGTCTGATGCTCCCGAGATGCGTGACGAAGGTATTCAGACTGAGCCTCTACTCTCAGTCAGACAAGTCGCCTTAGAGAAGACCTCCTGCTGCACTATAGGGTAATAGATGTACTGTGTTTGGTGGATGTAAATAGTGTACTAGAGTGAACGGAAATATCAACTCAAGAGATGAAGACTTGCTAAAGAGACTTACTCCTGGTTGCGGTTGCCCCATTTGGAAGCCCGCTCAGGACGACTGTCAGTTTCCTTGACAGGACGGGCCTGCTTGGACATGGTCTGAGGCACAGCTGTAGAAGGGAGGCCAAGCTGCTCACGCAGATACTCGATTCCCTGATCGTTGAGCGTGTAGTAGTTCCAGCCCCAGGAAAACTTGCCGGAAACATAGTTCCTGGAAGCTAGAGACTTAAGGAGCATAAGAGCCTCAATATTGGACACACCCTTGCAGTCTTGGTGTTCCTTCTTGGCGAAGTTCTTCTCTACTACAAAGACACCGTCATTGAAAAGCTGAGTGTAGACCGCTCTGCGGTTTTGCTTAGAAACCAGCACCATAATAAGCTATAAGCGATATTCTCAAATTTTTTCCCCTGGCCATGTTCGCCTGTTGTGGAGGTTCGTACTCGCCAGATTCTGAGCCAATTCCTCGGAACCGCACTGCAGTGCTTCTTCGAGACACTGCTGAGTTTGAGCATTCGCGAAAGAAAGGTGAACCGTCATCTGTGCTCCCTCCAGGTGAGAAGAAACTTGTAAACGACCTTAAACGTGCGGAACTTAAGCGAACTTTAAGCAATATATCAGGTCAGGATCCTCAGAGTCTGCGAAAATCACAGGCAAGGCTACGTTCTACAGTATCCACCTTGGACTGGTACAAGCCTGCTCAGACTGCGATTATATTTGACTGGGACGACACGCTTTTTCCGACCTCCTGGCTGAAGGCTCAATCAGGCTTGCGGTGGTATGAGCCGTTGCCAAGCGGATCTCCCTATAAATCGATTTTCCAGGAAATTTCCGGGAATATTCGCGAGGTTCTAGAGACTGCGGCAGAGCTAGGATCAGTAAGTATAGTGACTTTGGCTTCGTCGCCTTGGGTCACGATAGCAGTACGGAATTTCCTTCCGGAGTTGGAGGCGGTGATCGTGAACCTGGGGATTCCAGTAGCTTATGCTCGAGAGGAGCTTTTGCCTGGTGACGAGTCTCTGAGCACAGAGGAGATGAGTCGGCTGCTTAAACGTCGAGCTATGCATCGAGTGATAAAGAAATTTTATTCGCAGTATTCTCAGCAAAGCTGGAAGAATGTCTTGTCAATAGGAGACTCAGTATTTGAGCGCCAAGCACTTCAAGATGTAGTGTCCTTTAAGAAGCAGGATGCCGGCAAGAAGTGTCGCGCTAAGACTTTGAAACTCGCTGATGCCCCTGACATTGACCAACTGAATGCGCAAATGACTGTTATCAATACCTGGCTTAGACCCATGGTTCTATGTGATGACCACATTGACATCGACCTTGACGGAAATTTAGACGACTTGCTCAAATGGCAGCGACGCTTTGCCGACACCTTAACTTATCCTCTCTCCAGGCAGCATTCGCAGTAGCGGAAAATAACCACCTCATGATGAGAAGTCTCGCCTATGTAGACATAGAGGCTAATTCAGTAGGTCATACGTGGATTGTGTGAACAGTTTGAAACAGAAAAGCAAGGCAGTTAGCGTCTTTACTTAGATAGTCGGGCTAATAGAGGCTTTAGAGCAGGCAATAAAGTGTCAGTGATAATTACACAGGTGTGAACTCTGTTTCTCCAAGTAAAGAAAGAGCCACATTGAGGAGTTCCTGGAGACTTGCATTAGTGCAGAGATCGTCCTCGTCCAGACTAACGGTAAGTGTGGGTGGTGGCATGCAGATAGTCGAGTGAGTGGGACGAGGTTCTGCTGGCATTACTTGCAATGAAGATTTATCTGAAGGAAGGATGTGAAGGTCGGGAGGATGAGCGAGTGCGGCACGAGCCATGCGAACTTCCTTGAAGGTGACAAAGGCAAATCGCTTCTGAGTACCAGTGGTTTTATCTTTAGGAATATACACGTCAGTGACTTCACCAAATTGAGAAAAATATACCTTTAACTCGTTACGATGTACAAAGGTACTTGCTAGACCTTTCACGAATACTCGGTCTGTGTTAACTGAGTAATCAGGCCGTGGAGAGGCGCGCGAAATCTGCACAGTAACATACGAGGACTCACATGTTATCACATGCTGATTGCCGAAAGAAACACATAGGTCCAGACTAGACGCATCTTCGAAACAAACGAATGCTACGTTCGTGGCTGAGTCTGGAAGATAGCAGTCAACTATTTGACCGTATCCTTGGAAATACGAAACAAGGATTTCTCGACTTGGCATCCTACTGCACGTTGACTTACCGTCTACAACACGCGCAAACAGGCGGTAGCCACTGCGCGAATTCGACCGACGCTGAATCATAGACGTGAATAATGGAAATCCTGCCGATCCTTCTGGTGTATCTACTGTCTCCTCTGGCGAAACGAAGAACCCCGGGGGTAGAACCGACGAATCCACCTCGGTCACTACCTGCATTCAAGCTAGACGGAAAAAATCCCTGGGCGAGCGCTTATTTCTCCATACAATGGTTACTCCTATAGTGTAGGACTGATGATTGAAGGCTAAGACTTTATTCAATGTCATATATACTTCATCTATCATATTTTAAACAAAACATAACTGTGAAGACTAGAGGTAACGAACGTTAAGGAAAGAAAGCTCGGTAAGGGCGCGAAATTAATAAGCGGATAAGACATGATTCTTCTTCTCTCATCGGCTTAAGAAGTGTCACACCCTTGCAGCTTCGATAGACACGGAGACTTCTTAGATCAAGTCGGCGCTTCCGTCCATCTGGACTGTTGGAGCTGTCAAGTTGCGGAACTTGATCATAGCTTTGACGTGTTTAACACCTCGAACATGAGCTTTGGCTGATTCGAAACCAGAAATTGTACCACAGTGACAAGCTGTGCACATAAAGTCGTTGTCGGAAATTTTTTTGATTTCATTAGGTAAGCGGAATTCATCTGATTGTCTGCGTCGAAGCAGTTCTCGCTGATGCTGTCCACCACGCAGATGCGTCCACAGTGTATCACCCAATTCAAAGCGTTTCCGCAACCCCGCGCGGGAGCATAAGTGACACTCCCACCATCCCGGGTAGTCCACCACTGCGAATATGTAGTTCTCAAACAACACTGTGTGCACTGCCGGATCCACCGGTAAAGAACATGCAGGAGGACGTGAGGATTTAGTTCCGAGTCTCGAGCCGTGATGAGGAATCCTTGTCGCAGGCGCATCATCGGGATTTTCAATAAAAAACCTTCTGATATGGCAGATGAAATCTTCAGTAACTGATCCCGGAAAGGTTTCTTCTGGTTCAAGAGGAGGAGCTAATGACAAAGAAGAGACCGTCATTTCGAACTCAACTGTCTCTGGGACACAACATTCAAGGATAAAACAACCGGAAATTGCGACTTTTAATATGCCCAACCTCAAACGTGGCTTTGCGTTCAATTTGGGTGGGTCTTCGCGTCCAGGGTCCGGTTTAGTGGGTTCGGATGGATTCATAGCTCGCGATAATTCTTTTGCTGATAACGTTTTTACCGAATCTAAGTTTGGAGTGACAGCGGCGACTTTGACTGATCAGTTCTTGGTAGAGCGGGCAGTGAATACGGCGCATGCAGGATTAGTAGAGCGAGGCGTGAATCCTGAAAATTCATCTCGGACAGTAGGGACGTCGACGGAGCCGTTGTGGGCGGAGCGGCGCGTGATTTCTGTGGAATGTGAGACGGAAACTCCGGACCCGTCAGATCCGTGGTTTTGGATGCCTATAGTTAAGCACGAGCAAGCTTTGGCGTTAGCTGATCGTTTGATCGGAAATTTGTTTCATTTGGAAATGTGTAGTGAGAAGTTACCGACGGACTTGGCATTTTACGGTCGAAAGTCACCACTTCGAGAATCGGAAATTTCTGTTCTAAGACAAGAACTCCTGAGACTAGAAGCTCGCTGTATTCTACTTGCCAGAGAGAATGCAGCGCTTAAAGGGAAGTCCAGCTTCGGTTTGAGTCTCTTGCAGAACCATCCCATTTCCAGTTTGACATCACCCACCCCCCCTGAAAGACGCGATGAAGTGAAACGTCCTTGCTCGACCTCAGAAACGCTGTTTATAGTGGCAGCGGAGAAGGCGACAATTACCTCAACGGTAGACCCCGCAGGACCAGTAATTGGAGAGCTGCGACGAGGAGCTGTGGTAGCGGCATTTCGCGCGGCAGAAAATTCGCGACTACCTCTGAAGCCTCGTGGCTGGGTAGACATTGCTTTGATGAAATTGTTAGTGTGGTTTATTTTGAGTTGATGAATATTCATGGAATCGCGTAAGATAGTGTTTATAGGTCTATTGGTAATACTATATGTTTTGTATAAGTATTCAGGGAATCGGAAAAAGTGGACAAGACGCTATTTGAAGGGAGTTTTGCTTCATCTAGGTCGACGATGGATTCCGTCAATCAAAGCTAAAGTGGAGGCAGAGAAAATGAAAATTCAACAAGAGTTCAGAAAAAGTATATCTGAGAAAATAGTAGGCGATATTTGCAAGACAATAGACCACCAAGGGTTATCAGGAGAAACTCTGCTACATGAACTTGAGAGTCGCGCAGTTAAAGAGCGTAATCAATGGGATACTAGTACACTGTCAGGTTCAGTATATGCAGCAGAGTCTAAAGAGTATGAGAAAATAATTTCGCTTGTCGCAGCAAATTTCCATAAATCAAATCTGCTGCATGCAGAGCAATTTCCAGCAACACGACAATGTGAAGCAGAAGTTATTTCGATGACACTTGACTTGTATCGCTCGCCTTCAGATTGTTGTGGGACCATGACATCAGGGGGCACAGAATCGATTCTGCTGGCAGTGAAGAGTTACCGAGATATGGCTAAAAGCCAACAAGGCATAAGTCGTCCCAATATGATTCTTGCCCGAACAGCACATGCGGCCTTTTGGAAGGCAGCCGATTATTTCGGCATGGAAATAAAAGAAGCGGAAATTTCAAAAGACACTACTGAATTGTCTCTACAGAGTGTGGAAAAAGTATTGGATAAAAACACTATTCTTATTATTGCCTCAGCTCCTTCCTTCCCATACGGCACCATTGATCCAATTGAAGACTTAGCTGTGTTAGCCTATGCACATGGAATTTTCCTGCATGTGGATGCGTGTCTAGGAGGCTTCTTAATACCCTTTGTACGTAATGGATGGGTAAGAGAAGAGGAGACTGCAGGATTTTGGCCTAAAGGAGTTTCATCAATTTCCTGTGATCCACACAAATACGGGTATACTCCCAAGGGTTGCTCAGTGTTGCTATGGAGAAACACACAACTGAGACATTTCCAGTATTCGTATCTTACGGACTGGTCTGGAGGAGTCTATGCTACACCCACTATATGCGGATCTCGTCCGGGATTTCCAGCAGTCGCAGCCTGGGCAACATTGCGCTTTTATGGAAAAAACAAGTACAAGGCTTTAGCAGACGAAATTGTATCGGTCACTCGTCTCATAGCTGAGGAACTGCCTCTTGCTATTCCTGAGTTATATGTCATAGGAAGAGTGGATCTGTCAGTTGTTGCTTTCGCCGTCTGTGACAAATGCTTTCCCCTCAACATCTTCGACATCGCAGACGAAATGAAAAATATCCCTCAACGTCATTGGCATCTCAATATTCTACAAAATCCCGCCGCTGTCCATCTCGCCGTCACTGGCGCCAATCTCAACTTTGCAAAACGCTACTTTATCGCCGATCTCAGACAAGCTGTTAATCTCGCGCTCGCCAAACAACAAATCGGCTCTTCTGACACTGCCGCATTCTACGGTGCCTCAGCTCAAGCTCCTATCGAACTTCTCGATGAATTTGCGGCACTTTTCCTTGACGCCTCTTACGACTTAGCTATTTGATTTATTTTGCTTTATCACGCTGTTGGTTTTACTTGTTTAAAGAAGTCTTATATACTCGTAACAAAAATTTCAGAATTTTCGCCTGTCATGAGTTCAAAGAAGCGCAAGTTGGTGGAAGCCGGAATTGCGAATGTCTATGCAAAGTTCAATGATCAGGGACTTTCGATTCCGAGATCGGAAATCTTACGGCCACCGCATTCAGATCGCGAGCTTAAATTTATTTCGTGGAATTGTGCGTCTTTGCGTACTCTTCTCAGCAAGCGGGGCGATTTACTCTCAAGTTTGTGGACTGAAGAGCGGCCCGCGGTGCTTGGTCTGATGGAAACAAAAATTTCCGCCAAGGACGAGTCTTCATTGGAAGCTGAAGTCCGAAAACTGCTCAAGACTAACGCGCAAGATATTTCGCTCGTCTTCAACCACAGCACAGAGAAGAAGGGGTATTCGGGCACACTTCTCATAGTTGACAAGCGACAGACGGGGGAAATTTCCGATCTCGGCTTCTCCATAGGCCACGCCGAGACCGAGAACGAGGGTCGGGTCATTTCCGCGTTTTTTCCGCAGATCAAGACGCATCTGGTGCTATGTTATTCGCCAAATTCGGGTCAAAAGCTCGAGCGGATCAAGTTGCGGACTCAGGGCGAGCGAAGTTTTGACGCTTTGCTTTCTAAACATTGTTTGGACAAGAAATTTCCAGTCGTGCTAATTGGCGACTTGAACGTAGCAGTTGACGATGAGGACATCTATAACGTTGACGCACCTCACATAGCTAAGTCCGCTGGAACTACTCCGGAAGAACGGAAATCCTTTCGTGACAATTTCCTAGCGCAGGGCTTCATTGACGCCTTCAAAGCAAAGCACAGCCAAACACAACCAAGCACAGGCTGGTTCAGCTACTGGTCAATTCGGGCTGGAAACGTCACTCGCAATCGCGGATTGCGCCTCGACTATTCCTTGCTTTGCAATGCCGACAAGACAAAAATTTCCGATGCCTTCATTCTCGACAAGTACGCCCCTCTAGGAGATCACTGTCCTGTGGGTCTTAGTCTTACAAGCCAACTCTAATCTCCGATGCAGACTCTCTCCTAGTCTCATTTATGCGTTCTCAACAGCCTTCATATGGCAACTGCAATTTTGGCTGCTGCATGCGCCCCGCGGAAATTGCATGCACTCTTTTCCCAAGGAATGCATGCAGTGGTATTTCCGCGCAAATTGTCGGCCAACGGGTACATGCATCTTCTGGCGGCAGCTCGGCCGATTCGAGCAACTGGAACAAACCAAAATGCCGCCCTTGTCGCAGCATGTCGTAGTATCGGTCTCTCCTCAGAGGATGACTTGATCTTGGCCGATAAAACCAATACTGCCGATTGCCGCCGCATTCTGGCAACCTCTTGCAGTCTCACTCTACCTATGGACCCTCCAGGTAGTGCACCCTATCGGGTAGTGCGACTGTCTGGAGAGAAGCTCGACAAGCAACTGCAAGGTACCAAGGAACTGCTGGAGGGCTTTTCGGGAGACTTTCTCGTCGCAACAAGCGACGTTGGAACTGTGTGGCTGGTTGACGCCTTGGCATTCACTTGCGATGTGGCGGAACCGAAAACGGCATTGACTGAGACGCTTCTAGCAAAGAAGGCAACGGTTTTGATCGATTTCGCCGGTCTGAGTGATTTCCACGTCGCCCTCGAAGCTTTGGATTCTGTGACAAGACGGAAATTAAAGCAAAATGTTGTCCGCTTGGTAGTTGACGTACCTCATCTTCCTTTGCAGGCTTTTAACAGGTTAATAGCGCAAAATAGATCGATTTGGGGCGAGCGAGTAGTCTATAGACTACGGTTCCCTCACACTGGGAGCCTCGCCCTGATAAACTCGACGTTCACGGAAATCGTTAAGCGCGCCTCAGGCGTTAAGTTGCGCTTGGGAGCCTCAAGCGAGCTGTTAGTTCGAGGCCCCGGGGTTGTTCCAAGTCGCAAGTCGGACGTTTCATGCCGCCGATTTGTCCGTACTGGTGTGTGTTTGCGTCTGACTGTCGGCCAGGGTGAGAGTCTGTATCGAGGAATTTTGGGCGAGCGAAGAGGAACGAAGACACGGAAATCAGTTGATCGCATGCAACCAAATTGGAACACCTTGCGCCAAGTGCCCATTCGTCTTCTCCGCAAACGCCGAGGGAGCAAAGGCCAGATTTACCTCACGGACAAAAGTCAAGTGTCTGCTTTCTACAGACCAAGATATTTCCGATCTACAGGCCGTAAGTCGCGCGCCGTCTTTAGACGCTAGTAGTAGAATAGTACTTGTTTTGTGTTTCTGACAGTTGAGAATATACATCTGTAGGAATTGATTGATCATATAGCTAATGAATCATAAATATGCGATACAAGTATGCATTTATGTGGTCTAATCAGTCCCAACAGTAGAAAACGTAACACGGAAATTTCGGTTGCATAAAATGAAAGGCAAGCTAGCCAAACTTTCAATAGCGGTAATGGTGGTTAGTACAGTTTGGATCTACGAGTTATTTGACCTTTTCGGTCGAACCACAGAAGTGGATGACTCAACCCTTGGGTCACCTCAACTTGTAGTGCCCAAAAGTCGCCTAATTTCCCAAGCGGAGGAGCAATGTGCCACGATGAAAAACTACACCTGGGTAAGAAGTGCCAAAGGAGATGGACGAGAATATGTAGCAGTACTTTTGGTTGGAAAGATGGAAATCGTTTGCAATTTTTTCATCTCTATACGACAGAGTATGAAGAAGGCGTCATGGAACTCCAAGGACCTGCTCCTAGTGACCGGGGAAAATATGATTTTGAAAAATTTCCGAGTGCAGGACGATTTGACTACAAGTATTTTGAGACAAGCGATTGTGATTGATTTCCGAGAGTCAAAAAAATTGACACAAATTAATTTTGAGACGAGCGACGGAAGTTTGCCGAATCAAGATTGGTTGAATGTGTTTATAAGAGAAAGTCAACGAGAAGGAATGAGATCGGAAATTTCTTCTGGATGGGACTCTGTGCGAAATCGTCTGCAGACGCTTTCAGACAGACCCTCCCATGAGTATTTCGTGCAACAAGGAATTTCCGCTTACACTGTCAAAGTCGGAGTAGAAGACTATAAAAAAATTCCTGCTGTACTTGAGCGTTGTCTTAGAGCTGCGTCAAACATGGAGGAACAGTTGAAGCATTCCACGCATTTGTTTTTCTTTAAAACTCCGGAAATTTTCATCGGAATTTCCGATTACCTTCCTCCCTTGATTTCTGTTCTCATTCCTATCTTTCTAGCTGCATGCACTTTCGATTCCACAAATTTCCGATCCAGGGCTCTAGGAATTTCCAGCTTCATCGGAACTATAGTCTGTGTCTCTCTAGCTTTATTAAGACCGGAAATTGCTATTTTCCTCAATCCGGCTGTAGCCATCGTCACTACCTTCTTTTTAGTGACTATCGGAAATTTCATCAATAGCTAATTTGATCGATTTATTTTGTCCAGTTTTATGTCAACAGTTCCCGCATTCTTTCCTCTCGTTCGGCCCGACTGTGAAGTTGACGCTCTCTCGTATTTCCAGTGTCTAGAGCGGCGAATCAAAGAGGGCGATTTACAAGGCTGCGCCACAGAGAAAGAGAAATATTCTCTGTGCACAATCAAGTCTCTTAAAAGTGGCCGTAAAACGACCATACTCACCGACTACGTGAAATAGCTATCCCTTTTTTTCGTTGATTACTGTTCAGGTTGACTGTGAATCAGCTGCTTGTGTCATTTTAACTGTTTTATCACACATAAGGAGGGTACTCACGTGATCGGAAAATTTCAATCAACACCGTATGAAATACTACTGTGTAATAGATTTCGAATGCACCTGCACAGGGGACTTTGCTTTTGCAAACGAGATCATCGAGTTTCCTGCAATATTAATACATCCAGTTTCACTTGAAACAGTTCATACTTTTCATCACTACGTTAGACCTACTGAACACCCAGTTTTGACTGATTTCTGTGTAGACTTGACTGGTATTACTCAGCCTCAAGTGGATTCAGCCCTTACTCTACCAGACGTACTGGAAATATTCGCTTGTTTTCTGGAGTCAGAAAACCTGGAAATTCTCCCGGTCACTGACGGCCCCTGGGACTTTAACAAATTCCTCGTGCCCGAATGTCGACGTAAGAACTTGCCTTTGCCGCCTTGGTGCATGAAGTTCCTTGATTTGCGCTGGAAATTTAAGCAAATTTTCCGACTGGAGCGCTGGCTTAACCTGTCTGACATGCTTACGCATCTAGGGCTTACTTTCGAAGGTCGGGAACACAGTGGCATTGACGATTCGCATAACATCGCTGGTATTTTAATTGTTATTATAAAAGCTGGACATTCTGACGCTGAATCCAAAAGGCATACCAGTTGATACGCCGCACTCTACGTGAGACAAAATTCATATTTTGTCCAACAAAACAGAAATCTACAAAAATTTCGCCCTACATGTGTCACTCCATACTCGCACTTGATTCGACGTCATGCAACTGAGGTCTTGAATCTTCGCACATGGGGAGGGCGAGCGAAACACATCATCTTGTTCGCACTTGAAATTTCCACACTTCCCTGGATATACTGATTCGTGCCAAAGTCTAGGGCATTTTGTGAATGCCGTTATCTCGCGACCTGCGTGTTTCCAAGTTTCATCAAGAGAATCACTGCTTAACCCATCCAACATTCAAATTTTGTAAAATATTCATTTCGCTAGTCTAAAAACTATTAGCTAATCGATCACTTTAACCGTTTCGGAGTACTCAATTTGCCGTTGGCGTCAAATGCTCGATTTGGATTATATACAGAATGTCCAGCTTTTATAATAACAATTAA
>SDXP01000435.1:0-11201 GCA_004369235.1 Perkinsus sp. BL_2016
ATTTCTCGTGACCCAATCAGTAATGTGGTTGAAGTGGAGAATGTGCGAAAAGTGGCAGTATATTCCATGGTAGATACTCTACAAGTGTATTCATATGCTAGTGGATGCAGATGCACAGCAGCGACGTCATTGAATGACACTAGTTCTAGATCACACGGAATTTTTACTATAGAGACTTTAGATCGGAAATTTCATTTCGTAGATCTTGCTGGATCTGAGCGTCTTCAGTCTTCTATAGAAACTCGCAGTATAAATCGTAGTTTATCTGCTCTAGGTCATGTAATAGCCTCATTAACATCAGCAAAAAAATTCAAACATATACCTTTTCGAAACTCTAAACTCACTCGAGTCTTGGAGAATTGTCTGGCTCCCACTGCAGTCTGCAAAACTCTTCTTATAGTAACGGTTTCGCCCGCCAATGAAGCATATGGCGAATCCCTCTCTACTCTTAAATTTGCCCAACGTGCCAAGTCTCTTAGAACTGCGAAACTCAGAGACTCTCTCGTTCAGCCAAACTCCTCAGCTGTGCTCAGTGGTAGTGATGCCGAAATTCGCCGGCTTGAGAGAGAACTTGCCTCTGAGCGCACACTCCGCATGCAGCTAGAACACAAATTACAAGAGTTACTTCGACGTCCTCAATCTATCGAAACACTGCTTAATCGACAACGAGATGTCCTCAATTCGCTCTTCCGTGAAGGCATTGAGAATAAGACCAAAGACTTTCCTGAACAACGGAAACTCGAAATTGAAGAGAAACCTGTCTTGAAGTCTTCTTCAGTGGAGGCTTTGATAGCGCGAAGACGAAAGCAGCTTGAATCTGCTAAAAATTCAACTACTACCTAGGACTTCTTATTTTCCGCTCACAACAATTTCCCTAACAACTTTTATTATTCGTCTCCTTGCCAGCTACATTAGTCAGTGTGTGATTAGAGCAGCGCGTCCAGATAGTACCACAAGATCTTGGAGCGGCTTGTCCTCCAGAAGACGCAAGTTTAACGAAATACACACATTTTAGCGGTGAATGCGGCAGAGTACCACAAGAAGAGCTGTAGAAGCGATACGCGCCCAGATCGTACCACTAGTACCACTACCACTACCACTACCACTACCACTACCACTACCACTACCACTACCACAACCACTACCACTACCACCACCGTTTGAAAGAGTCACATTATTCAGTTATTCTCGCAAAAAAGTAGATATACAAGGAGAGATTTGTTTTCCCGTCATCAAATAAACAATATTTCGCTCGCAGTGAATTTTATGGGCGATGAGAGGACTGTTGGGATTTTTCTTCATTAGTTGGAGTGCTGCGTTTCCTGTACCTCCAGACGTTTCTTGTGACTCTGTTTCTCCCCGTTGGAGATATTTGAAGGATTTCTCTTGGCATGTTCAGCGCTTGAAGCCTTCGTATGTAAACAGTACATTCTGTTCTTCATTTCTTGACCAGTTTGACGATTTGAGGTCAGATACGCCTGTTATAGATCATCCTTGTCCTTTGGGTCTTTTGACACTGCAAGCGCTGCGTGTTCTGTCGATTTCGGTGCAAAATTTTGATGAACTAAATGCGCGCTTGGACATTTTGTCCAGTTTATTCAAATTTTATATTTTGTCCAATAACCTGTATCCGCCAGTCTCTAATGCCGCCTGGCCGCTTATTTTGACTTCCGACTGGCCATTGGTCAAAGTATTGGCTCGCCTTCACGGCGAACTGCGAGTTGAGTTGAACTCTCGCTGCGGCGGTGACTCGCTGGAACATCAGGGCGTCTGGAAGGAGCTTCGACATGCGATTGACTTGACCTTCTCGGAAATCAGAGATGTCAGTCTTGAGGAGACAGAGATTGTGCGGTTATCTGAACAGAGTAGAAGAAAGTGGGCTACAGTATACCACGGAAATTTTACGATTTCAGCACGACTAGCGGACGAGGCCTTCAGCCTTTTCAACTCAGAGTGGTGGAAACAGGACTGCATATCGGGGTTTATGACAATCTACTTGTACCGATCAGTTCCGTTTTTAGTACGGGAGAAGGAAGGGTGGGGTGGACGTTTTTTTGCAGGAATGAATGCGTTGATGAATGAAGCAGGTTTACAAGATGTGTTGGAGTCAGAATGGCCAGTGTTTGGAGTATTAGACTTGCTGACAAGACTGACAAGAGGGGATAATGTAGGTAAATATCATGCGGAAATATTTGGAAAAATTGCACATGTGTCGGAAATGATCGGAAAATTTGATTTATTGTTACAAGATGTCATCAGTGAAACAGCGGAGATTTTTACATCTGGGCGAGTTAAAAGTTTGGAAGATTTGAGTTCCAGACAGAGATTAGTGTTTTTAGCGGATAAATATGAGCGTAATGTGAAATTAGTGTACATAGCGGCAGTATACGGGAGATATGGTAAGTTTATGAGAAAGTGGTATAATAAGACGGCGAAAGAAGTGGGGTTTGTGGTGATTTTGGCCTTAGATGAAGAGGCAGAGCAAGCGTGTACGGAAATATATGTATGTCTGAAGTTGAGTGGAGTGCTTCCGAAGAGTGTAATATCAAAATTTGTAGTAGCGGAAATATTTCTACAGGAGGGATTTGACGTAGTGTTGGTAGATATAGATACGTGGTTCTTTAAGGATCCCACTCAACGATTACTAGAGGCAGGAGGAGAAGTGGATGTAGTAGTGCCGATGTTTTATTTGACTGATAATTTGAATCCGTATATAGTGTATTACAAGGCGAGCGAAGGAGGACGGAAGATAGTTAGTGACTTGAAGCAGTGGTTATATGTGAATCCCTTTGGAGAGGAGCATTTAGCATTTGACGCAGTATTAGGTCATCGAGCATGGGATGTGTATATAAAGAAGTATCAAGATGCTTCAAATTTGTCCTGGTTTTTCAGTCATCACAAATTTGAGGTAAAATTTTTTATATTGGACAGCAAGTCTCAATTTGTATCAGCCGATGGATGGATTGGCTCTGAGACTGATATAAAAATTTTCCACTTTTGGGGTGCGAATGAGTCTGTTGAGGACTTATTCAACTGCTTCTCCTTATATCACTCATGTATCTCCGCATATATGAAAATTCCACAATATGGAGTTATAGTAGATAAAAATTTCCATATCACGGCTATTTCGTATGCGTCTGGCTGCTGCAAGGCTGCCCAGGCTTTGAATGCCAAGACAGCTTTGGCATTCGGGGCTAATAAGACTATTGAATATTCAGAAGCTGATGTAGATGAAAATTTCAAGCTTGACCATCGAGCTATATGGGAACAGAGACGCGGTGGCGGATATTGGATCTGGAAACCTTATTTGGTCTTAAAGACCTTGCTTAGTGACCAAGTTCAGTGGGGCGACGTTATAGTTTACTTGGACGCTGGGAATCACTATATAGGAGACTTGCAAAGTAAGGTAGTTGAATTACTGAGTGAAACAGATGTCAGTGGAGGTTATTTGAAATGTTGTATTGAAAGTGATTGGACTAAACGTGATGCTTTAGTACTCCTTAATGGAGATCGCAGTCCTATATTAGACCGACCTCAAATGGCGGCATATTTTTTACTTTTCAGAAAAACTCCAGTTAGTATAGAATTTGTTAAACAGTGGCTCAAAGCCTGTACTGATCCTAGAATTGTCACTGACTTACCTAATACACTATCTCTTGATAATTACCCTACATTTACTAATCACATTCACGATCAGGCTGCTTTCAGCATTATCTTTAAACAGTTCGGATTCAAGGGCTTTGATCTTGACCGTGCTCATGAAGTGATGAAACTCGCCAGATGGAGAGATTAGGTTTGACTCCAATAGCCAAATTTTTTTGTCACCTTCAAGCATGAAGTATGGCTGTGTTTATCATAATCGCGAGCAATTTGTTTTCGAAGAACGACGTGTTAGCTACAGAGCTGGCCTTTGGGCAACATTGGCAGGAGTCACTGTAGGAGCAGTCCTCAGTTCGACTCTTATACTTTTCCAAAAAATCACTGCTATTTTACTTTTTCTTACCGTGGTAGGTTACTTAGTCTTTAGAATTCTTTACATAGCACTTAAATCAGACCCTGTTGGTGCAATTATCTTTGTGCTTAGCATGGGAGGGTCTTTGGTTCTCCTTTATCATCTCCAAGAAACGGTAGCACAACTTGAGAACTCCTTTCACCTGATGCTCTTCTATACCACTGTCTTTGGAGTCTTGGCTCCTCTTACATATCTCTATGCACAAGTTGCCTTCATTGAAGACAAACGCAAACACCAACTCATCCGCGTTTCCAGTATACTTTGTGATACTAAAACTGATGAGACTACAACTGAGTTCACTGATGCCCTATTCAGCGACTTCCTTCTATGGTGCAAGATCATCATACAGGACTTCTTCAGAACTCTCCCACTCTCCGGGTTTCAATTATTCCCTGCGCTCTTCGAACTCAGTCATCGAAGAGCGTCTTATGATTCTATAACACCAAGACTGGCAACTGAAGAGCACACTTCAGGAGTTCAAGTTCGCAATGAAACACTTAAACGTCTTAAAATTTGCTTTTACCATCCTTGGGACTACTGCTGCTGGATTCCTATTGGTGGCATTGGCGGACCCTCTGTCGCATTCATAGCTGCCGGTGAAACTCGAACCGTTTGTCCCCCGTTTCCGGGAATTTCCATGTTCAAACTCAAAGTCTTCTCACCAAGTCTGATTGACCGCGAGCTTTGCTTCGAGCCGCGGTCTCGCAGAGGAGACATTTTCGTCGTCAAGGACGTTCAAAAAAGAATCCTTACTCACAGCCTCTTGTCTCCTAGAGTGCGCTCGCCTAAAATTAAAACTCCGCCACCTTCACGAAACTCCTCCTCCACAAGTCTACGGAAAAACATCAGTTTCGGCTCCTCACATGAACTGACCTTTTTGGCGGACTTCAGTGGCTCACAAAAATCTGAAGATGAAGAATCGGAAATTAATGCAAATGAGATCCTTGTGCACAATGCTTCGTCGTCAGAAATCACTGTTACATTTTTCCGTGAAAACGCTGTGTCTTTTCTTTTTCCGCTCAAGGTCGAAGTCGAGGGTGAACGGAGAATCCGCAAAGACCAATTACAAATATTTCGATGTCGAAACTTCAGTCAAACTCTCCTTTGTATGCGCGCGAATCATGGCACACACGAGCTGGACTTCTGTACTGTCCAACTCGGCCACTCATACACCGTGACCGACGGACTCATTGACTAGTTTAGTATTTCTGAGTTAAACTGACCGAAGTTATGGCGCCGAATTTCGCCCGTGTTCGAAGCTCAACAGCAGACGACGACGAAAGAGGGAAACCTGAACGCTCCGAAGATGCTATGAATGAAGGCTCATCTGACAGTGGAACTGTCACTGGTTTTCCGTTTTGTTTAAGATTAATTGAAGTCACTATACTAGATCCGATTGTCCATCGTCTCATGCGCCTATCAATCACTCCGCTGGGTCTGCTGCTCTGCTATCGAGTTCCAATGCTTCTTCACCTCCCGCTCGATCTTCTGACGCTCTACTGCCCGCTCACTGACTACTGCGGCTTCCGAGGAAGTATCTTCGACTACCCCGTACTTGCCTTCATATCAGGTGCCTCCCTCTTTGGGACTTACTTTTTCGTGTGGCGAGAAGCCAGTCGATTCTGGCATCCAAGGGCGGTCCATGGACTCATGACCTTTTTCTTGGTGCCCTTCACAAAGGGCATCAATGCTTGCCTGGAAACTCGGCAATTGCCGAACTCCAACCGTTCAACCGATTTAACCAATAATACCACACTACTAATCGTAGCTAGTGGCATATATATACTCGTCAGTTTCCCCTTTATCCTGCTGACCGATCTTTTCACAGTCCTTTACTGGCCAGCATCGGCAGTATCGTGGAATTTCATTTCCGATTTTGAACGTTGTCGGAGTATTTCGTTCGCGCTGTTTTCAGCTCCCGTACAGTTCTTCTCGCAGCTCTATCTGGTACTGACCTTTCCAGACAGTATCACTGCAAAGATGGCAATCGCCACCACTGCGTTGTTTGCGACTTTCAACTTAGTAAACAGCAAGCACCAAGCGGACACGATCGGAAATTTCGCTGGGTTCGTTAAAAATATACCTCGGCTCATTTCCATGAAGACCTTTGACAAGACTGAGCCGCCATTTCCCCGTGTACTCCGATCAAGGCGACATATGGACTACTCATCTGCAGGGGCCTTTACCTCGGACCAAGCGGGAGGACTTGCTCGGTTCTTACTCACTAACAAGACGCTTGAATCGTTGATTCTAAGCGAGAGCAATGCTCTAGCGGCTGATTCGGCGCTTGCTATAGGTCGCGCTCTTCTTGCTGAACGCCAAAACAACAGGGAGCGTAGTGTCTTTAAGTGCTTCAATGATATGGACCTCAATTATATTACCACAGATCAAACCGTATACTTAACACCCGACATCCTGCGAGTTCCGCTCTTCATTATGGGCGAGGCGGCTTTGAAAATCAAATACCACGAAGTCTCTTGCCTTGAAGGAATCCCGTGCATAACAAAGCCTCGAGCCGATGCCAGGCGTCTTGAGCTCTTCGAAGCCAGCGGTTTAGTTGTACTTACAATTCTTCAACTCAATGTGATGCTGATTGACTTGGATATCGGCGGAAATCGCATAACAGATGCATGCGCGCCTTCAATTCGCGATATCCTCACTTTATGCGGGGCGCTTACAAATCTTGATCTCAGTCTCAACCCTCTGCTCACTGTCAAAGGGGTGCAAGTATTCACAGAGGCGCTCGTAAAGCATCGGTCGTTAAAGACTGTGCGCCTTGTCACTATTCTTGTTGACCTTAGCGTGGTCAGGACGACCAAAAATCTTGACTTCTCCGTGTCTACAGTGTACAAGGATTCACTTAAGCGAATTACTGAACGCATTCTCGCACTAGCAAAAGAGCACAAGCTCTCTGCTAGAGATCTAGGATATCCCCCGATCGAAGACTTCCGGGGCATCATTCAACGGGTAATTTCCCGAAATTACCGCGTGGCTCGAGACTTTTTCCGTTCTCTACCAGAGAACACTCAAACCCTTCTGGTTGACAGAGTGGTTGCTCAATTAGGACATCCCTACGCAGTAGAGCCTGGCGAAAAACTTGACCTCAAGGCCGAGTTGCAGGACGTGCGAACAAACACCAATCGGCCCATGTGGCTCTATTCGACACAGCTGAGCACTTCTGTGGTTACGCCGGTTGTCGCAGTGGTACTAGCTGCAGCAATAGCTGGTGGCGAAGTCGAAAATATCGATCTTCGTGGAGCTATGATTGGAGAGGACGGACTGAAGGCCTTCTTCGTTGCGTTGACCGGTTGCAAGGCCGTTATGAACGTCGACTTAGCTTACAATGACCTCCAGGAGGTTTCTAATCAGAGTGTTGACTTATACGCGGATTTACTAGCCAAAAACGAAAGTATCAAAAGCCTGAATTTCGTAGGCAACGGTGGCTTCACTGTGCACACTGAGCGTTTGCAAAGACTTGCTGGATCACATCCGAAGCTGAAATTGAAATTACGTTAAATAGCTATGATCGATTATGTTTGCATTAAGACATGACTTGCGGATGCTTCCGAGGAGTCTTGTCGGTGCTCGGCGTCACTGAAGTCCCGCCTTTTTCCGAGACAGGAATACCTACCGTTTCCGATCCCAGAAACGGTTCCCGCTCTACAAGTGCCTCTGCGTCTGTTGCTGGCGAGGGCGACTCCACAACTCAAGTTTACGACTTCTTCACTGGGCGGTCACTGCTGACCAACGCAACGCTGTATGGCGATGTTGCAGCTGTCGAGAAGCTGCTCCTGGCCGGGGCAAACCCGAACGCAGTCGACGCCTATGGCAATCTTCCGCTACAAATCGCAGTTGAACGTGAAATGATCGATTTGGTAGAGCTATTGGTGAGTTTCGGTGCCGATCCTCTACGCAGAACTCCTCAAAGTGCAGACGAAAGGCAATTTTCGCCACTTCAGTTGGCTGCAGAGCTTAAACTGCACGAAATTTATTCAGTCTTGTTAGAGTCTGCGGCCTCCAAGCATGCCGCCGATAATCCCTACGCCGATCTCTTCGGCTCTCAAAATTTACGCGTCGCTAGTCGCTATTAACTGACACTTTTTCGTTTTTGAACCAATGATGTATTTTTGCTCTAAAATATTGGACCTTTTAAGCGTTCGTCGTCTCAGCATAAGCACGGAGTTTCTTGAAATGCATACTTGTCTGATATAAAGAATCGGAAAAATAGAGTTTTCCGGCGCTAGTGAAATAATCCATGGCCAAGCGTGCTCACGAGGATGGCTATTTGCCATCAAGCAAGCGACTTCATGCAGATTCTACGAGTTATCTGGTTTTCGTCGAGTCGAACAAGACTCTTTGTTCATCCTTTCTTTCTCTGTTGGTGCCGTTTTTTCCTGCTTTATCATCCGAAGATCTTCGCGAAGTTGCAGCTGAGATTCTCGGGTCCTCAGTGGCGGAGATTATGGGTCCCACATTGTCTGAAAGTGAGGCGGTCGGTCTGAACTCGGCGGCTGCAGAGTTGCGTCAGAGTTTCCAGACTTTCGCATCGAAGGGGCCTCTGTTAAGTCAAGGTCTCGAGGAAGCGGAGGAAGAGGAGGAAGGACAGAGTGTCTCAGATGTATTGCGGTCATCCCAGGCAACTGCAGAGCAGCAGGAGGCAGTGCATGCAGCGGCAGCTTCGGGAGATTTTACAGAGGACAAGTTGATGGAAATTTTTGATTTTTCCGAGCCTGAACTGGTTGGTCGCCTGATCGATGCGTTTACTTCCGAGCGTCGAGCGACGGGGGAGATCTCAAAATCTTCTGTAGAGACATCACTGGCTCCTCGACTTTTTCGAGGCACTCCGGAATTTAAGGCGAGCGACAGTCTGATAGCTGAGGCGATACCGCATCCCAGTGGTCTTTGGGAAGAGATTCGAGTTCGGCCAAGTTCTCTTGTCAGTGGCTTGCCGGCTAATGTAATGGTAGTTCCGATTTCCGATCTTCCAGAATCAGTACAAAAGGCATTTCCAAATGTGAGTCATTTGAACCCTGTGCAAAGTATAGTATTTGAATCGGTATTTAAAGGCGAGCGAAATATTTTAATATCTGCGCCGACAGGGGCGGGAAAAACGAATATAGCAGTTCTGGCATTGACTTCGCCAGGGAGTAATTTTTTATCCAAGGCTAAATTAGCAGTTTACCTAGCCCCGATGAAGGCGCTAGTTCGCGAGGTAGTGGAGAATTTGCGTCAGCGATTCGCCTCAGTGCGTGTGACCGAGCTGTCAGGAGACTCGGAAATTTCCGTGTCAGAAGCATTAGGGCGCACGGATAGAATAGATACAATAGTAGTAGCGACTCCGGAGAAGTGGGATGTGGTGAGTCGGAAAATGAGTAGTGAAGAGTTATCAGAAGTAAAGTTGCTGATAATAGACGAAATTCATCTTCTTGGAGATGTAGATCGTGGTCCAGTATTGGAATTTATCGTCGCTCGTATGAAAATTCATAATGTGCGAATACTAGGTTTGTCAGCGACAATACCGAATTCAGATGAAATAGGGAGATTTTTGAATGCACAAGTATATGTATTTGGACCAGAATATCGGCCAGTTCAATTAGAGCAGCGATATCTAGGGATTAAGAGAGCAGTTCGAGTAGGGAGAAGACCAGAAGTCTTCAATGAAGCGGTATTCCATGAAGCAGTATTAGAGCCAGCTGGCCAATACTCAGTACTAGTCTTTGTGCATAGTAGAAGAGATACTTTCCTTACTGGGAAATTTTTAGTGGATAAAGCAGTGAAAGATGGCGTCATAGGAGATGTCCTTGGAGATATTGCATCAAGGGAAATTATAAAATCAGAGTTAAGTAGATTTCAAGCCATGTCAATTGAAAATACTACTCTATTGCCATATGGAATCGGTGTGCATCACGCAGGATTAAAAGCAGATGAGCGGAGACTTGTAGAATCGCTATTTTCCGATGGTCATATTAAAGTGTTAGTCTCTACTTTGACTTTGGCAGTAGGTGTGAATTTGCCTAGTCGCAAAGTCATCATTAAGGGCACAGAAGTCCTAGGAGTCTCAGAAGGCGGTAGTGCTCGAACTACACTAAGTGCTATGGATATGTTGCAGATGTTAGGTAGAGCCGGTAGACCGCAATTTGATACTCAGGGTATTGGTGTGGTTATTACTAAGAAAGAGGATTTAGGGAAAATTATGGCTTTGGCTAATTGCCAGGTAGATATTCAATCTGGTATTGATGGCGAGCGACTTGCTGAAGGTCTTAATGCTGAAATTGCTAGAGGTGCAGTTATTTGTACTCAAGATGCTATTGACTGGATGAAACGACTTTTCTATTGGATTAAACTGGGAGAAGATCAAGCCTGCTTGGTTGATTTTCATCTTATTATTCATCAAGTACTTGTTTATCTTGAAAGTCGCCTATTGATTCAAAAAACTGCCCATGGTAACTACAAATCTACTTATAGGGGGAAAATTATCTCAAATTTCTATTTGAGATTTCCGACTTATACCACATTCGCCAATAATCTCCGTTTGGATGGTATCGACGAGTCTCGATTGCTGGAAATCTTCGCCCAGGCTGACGAATTCTCCTCTGTACGCACACGACCTGAGGAAATACCCGAGTTAGACCGACTGTCTCACTTGCTCCCTATTCCTATTAGGCCCGCAGACGACTCTGATCTCGCTCGCCAAATATTCAAAGTCTCTCTTGTCGTCCAATGTCATATTGCCAGACGTCTCAAAGGAATTTCCGATCACATTCTCGTCACTAGTACTGCCGGAAGACTGCTTCGAGCACTGGTGGAACTAGCAGTTGATCGAGAGTGGGCCGAACCTGCCAAAGTCGCACTCAGACTCGCTAAAGCCACTGAAGCCCAAATGTGGCCTGTTGGTGAGAGTGTGCTCAGACAGCTCAAGGGCGGAATGGAAATCGCAAAGCGCGTCGAAAAACGAGGACTCACTTTAAATGACATGGCCAACATGGACGCGGAATCACTAGGAATCGCCATGAAGGCTGGAAAATTGGGATCTGTTATACTGAAAATGGTAAATTCAATACCGAAAGTTGCAGTTTCTGTCGCGCTTCAGCCTCTAGGAAGATCCATGCTGCAAGTTGAAGCAGAGATCGAAGGAAAATGGAATAAAGGGACTTGGAAAAATGAACTTTTCTGGGTATGGGTGGAAGAT
>SDXP01000014.1:0-10799 GCA_004369235.1 Perkinsus sp. BL_2016
CTGCCATCCTCATAAGTCGTATCCTTGGGATCTTCTGTGCGTGGCGATGAACTCGAGAAATATCTTGCGTACGCGGGGCGAGAGAAAAGTGCGGGGGGGGCGTGGGTAGCGATCAATGGCGCTGCCAGTGCCCGTTTTGGAGGAGCACGAAGCGGCAGAAGGGACGACCGCGCAGCGGCAACAAGGATCCTTGCCATAGGTCAACAATTGTAAGAAGAGCAACTCTAAGACAATCACAACTCCACTGCATTTGCTATTAATACACGAGCAGCTCACGAAGAGAACCAAACACACTGTGCTGCTTCTGCAACACCTGCACTACTGCCGCAAACTCTTGCGCATCCGACCAAGCGCATTGCCGTCATCATCATGCTGCGATGCGCGAGCGAGTGGAAGCAAGAAGAAAGAAAAAGATGCATGACTCGTCGACGCGAGTCACATCCGATGATCACAGTGCATCAGGGTAAATGTCACACTTTTTCACATACATTCACGACCAGGCGCACAGATGATTGACGCGCGCGTCAATTCCCTGCGCGCGGGGATTGTTGTGGGTGAGGCAGGCAGTGGTGGGAGCAAGACCGACGTGTGTTTTGCAGATGGCGCGCGACAGATGAGGCCTCCGGCACCTTGCTTAAAGTTCAAACACTCGCGATAGGCAGCCACAACGTTTTGGAGTTATGTCCGCGCCTTCGACGAATTTAGAGCAGACACCTGTGCTCGGAACTGCTGAGTACTGGATGGATCGATGGAGCAATGGTGCCACCGGCTGGCGCGGCTACGAGCGTGATGCGCTTCAACTCCCAATGTTTGAGGTTTGCATTTGTCCATCCTGAAGCACCCCTCATCTCACTGCGCGTGCAGAACACAGATGGACTGCTCAAACACGCCAATTTGACTGGACTGCACGGCAGGAGCAGCTCAGACTTTCGCGGAGCCCGCGTCCTCATCCCGTTATGCGGCGACACGCCAGCCCTTAGGTTCTTCACCGAGCTTGGCTGCCATGTAACAGGTGTAGAGCTCGTTCAATCGGTACGCGTGTTTGGCCGCTTCTCTTCACAGCCGCCCTCGTAATTATTTGCGACCAGGCGCTCGACATGGCAAAGAGCGATCTCTTCCCATCTTTGACATTCTCATCGACTACAATCGAAGGACTGGGCCGTGCAGACTCGGCCACTCTGCCTCTGGCGGACGGTGGCAGCGGCTCCATCACGCTCATTTGTGGCGACATTTTCATCGCTTTGGAGCGATTTGTCTCCGATCCGTTCGATATAATCTATGACCGGCACAGCTTTGGTGCCATCACGCCCGATTTGCGCTCTCGATACTCGCGGTCAATTCTTGCTGCGATGCGCCGCCCGTCGACCCCAGTGCGTGCCAGCGTGCTGGGCGCCAACGCTGGCCTGTATTTCATGCAAGTCATGCACCGTCGCAACGCCGACTTTGCAGCCGGCCCTCCATTCCATGTGACTCTCGATGAGGTGCAGCGGCACTTCAATAGCGACGGGGTTGCCGAGGGAATTCAGTGGAGTTATGGCTCGGTGCCTATTTTTTCGCAGGAAGAAGAGCAGGTGCGTGAGTTTGTGTGTCACGAGCATGGTGTGCAGTTGGGGCTGCAGTTGTGAGTAACACGCTTGCAGATTCCTTTCAAAGAGTGTTCCATCTATGGTGTTTTACACGCAGCCGCATGAAATAAACCACAGCACAAAGCATTTCGCCGCCGCTACTTCCACGAGCTGAACCACAGAACAGACATTCAGATAGCAGCGAGACCTCGGAACCCCGCAGAATTATTGACTCTTCGCTGCAACCTCACGAAACGCAAGTTCAACAGCTTCTTTAGCACTAGCCGCAGCCAGAACGCGCCGCCTGTTGCGACCATCCATGAATTCACCAGCCAGTTTTTCAGACCAGCCCCCAACACCAGTGAGGCCAACCATGGGAATATCAGATTGATAGGCAATGGCGAGTTCGGTGAGAGTGCCCGAACCGCCAGCAATCGCGATGATGGCGTCGCAGGAGTTGACAAGAATAAATTCTCGGCCTCCACCACGTTCGATGCCAGTGACAATAACAACATCAGTGTTGCCTTCCTTGTCCCAAATGTCCTTGCCTTTGCCGTATGTTACGCCGATGGTCAAACCACCGTGGCGCTTCGCACCCCGAGCAGCAGCAGTCGACAGCGAGTCGCAGTCTTTCTCTGAGAGGAAGTTAGAAGGCGGCAGAGCAGTTCACGACAAGCGCGCGGGTGCACTGCCGGATGCTTGGTGCGCACCCGCTCCATACACCGTGATTCCTCCCCGTAATGCGATTTCTTCACCGATGGCCTCTGCGAGCCTATTCGTTTCTGTGCTGTACCCCAAATCGCTGGCAGACCTGCGAAATTACGGCATTCAGCCATCCCAAAGAGCGATATTAGCATTGAATTCACTGCTTACCCCATTACTCCAATCATCACCTTGCGACCTTGCTTCTCAGCACCGGCCGCTGCCATTTGAAAATTAACCGCCTTCAGAATTCGTAGACACCATGCCTTCTTGTTGCCCCAATGCACGCGTGGCGGCAATGATTTCCTACTCACGCCACCGTGCCAGTTGCATCGGGTTAATGCAATCCATACGCAGCGTGCGCAACACGCGTGCAATTGAGAGAGTGTGGCAGCTCTCAGAGTGACCGCCTGCGGTGCACGGCGCTGCTTCGCGTCCAATGGACGGGGGGGTATCTCCATTCACCAGGTGCACAACGGGGGCGCAGCACGCGTAAGATGCAACAACGCGATGACGGAATGCAATCCGGATTGATTGACGAAATAATAATATTGCGCAAATGAGGGTGTGTCAATGAAATTTGACAAAAAACTGAAAAACGGTTTAAATCAGGACATTAGCGAGATGAGAGAGTCAGAACAAAAAAGCTGGGTTAAAAAAGCACGCATAGGGGCCTAAAGGCCCTAAACACACACCACGGACGGTGATACAGACAGCAGCCGCACGCGAGTCGCTCACAGCCACACAAGCTGCCACCCATCCATGATGCGAGGATGTGGATGGATTCATTGGATTGTGATGAATGACTCAGAATGAGAGTCACAGGCTTGCAGCTGTCGCTGCTGCTGCTCCTGGCACCAAAACGCAGCGCCACCACCACAAATCTCAAGCGCATGCACCGGCAATCGCATGCGCCACGGCGAGCGGCCACTATTTTAGAGATCGTGCTGTGTGGCTCAATTCCACAAGAAGTAAACCTCCTCAAATACATTGCTGCATCATGTCAGTAGCAGCATCGGATTTGCTCAGCCTCAGAGACGCGTTCGATTCGCACCCCGACGTCAGCGGCAGCTTGCTGTTCTACTTGAACGGCAGCGCCGTCGAAGTAGAGCATCCAGATCCCGAAGAAAATCTGCTGTCTTGGCTCCGCAGGAATGGTCACACCGGCACGAAGTTGGGTTGCGGCGAGGGCGGCTGCGGCGCCTGCACCGTGCTGCTGTCATTTTTCAGCGCATCAGAGCAGCGGGTTGTACACGCAAGTGTGAACGCCTGTCTCTTCCCAGTGTGCGCCTGCGACGGCTGCCATGTCATAACGGTCGAGGGCATCGGGCAGGCTTCGCGGATGCACCCCATTCAGGAGCGCATGAGCGAGTTTCACGGCAGTCAATGCGGATTCTGCACTCCTGGAATAGTCATGAGCATGTACGCGCTGCTCCGCAACAATCCACTTCCCACCGAGTCTGAAATAGAAGAAAATCTTGACGGCAACTTGTGCCGTTGCACTGGCTACCGTCCCATTCTCGATGCGTTCAAAACATTTTCCTCGGATCATGCACGCGCCATGCAAGCAATGGTCGCCAGCAGTGACGAAGTTCTTTCCGACTCGCCGCAGTTCAAGAAGTACAGCAGTGATAGTGAGCTCATTTTCCCACCTGCGCTCCTTGTGCGCCCTAACAGGCCACTTCTCATTTTTAAAGGCAAAGTAGCCTGGTTTAAACCAGTCACTCTGCAGCAGTTGCTCACCGCCAAACGTTTGCTTCCGCACCTGAAGATCATCAATGGAAACACGGAAGTAGAGCTCGAGCGCAAGTTTGCAAAGTTCCAATACTCATGCCTTGTCTCCGGCTGCCACGTGCCCGAACTTACCGCTATCACCGTTGAAGACAATGGTTTGCGTGTCGGTGGATCTGTTTCCATCTCTGCGTTGAGGCGTCTGCTGCAGCGAACATCCTCCACCCGTGATCCAGTCACTTGCAGGACCTTCGAGGCCCTTCTGCATCAAATCAAACTTTTTGCTGGACATCAAATCCGCAACACCGGTGTTCTTGCCGGCAATATTTGCACTGCCTCGCCAATCAGCGATCTGTCTCCCGTGCTCATCGCTGGGGGCTCCGTGTTTCGTTTGATCGACTCATCTACCGGCAACACCCGCGACATCGCCTCAGGCGAATTCTTTGTGGGCTACCGCAAGACGTGCATGCTGCCATCCGAACTGCTGCTCAACGTTTTTATCCCCTTCACTGACGACCGCACCTTTGTCATGGGCTACAAACAAAGTCGCCGGCGCGAGGATGACATCGCCATTGTTAACGCAGGTATTTCCATGACTGTCGACAAAGCGGGCTACATTTCTGCCTGCTGCATTTCCTTCGGTGGCATGTCATTTAAAACCATCACTGCTCCAAAGACTGCTTCTTCGTTCATCGGCAAGCAACTGCAACCAGCTTTGCTTACCGAAGCTCTGGCCGTTTTGAGACAGGAGGTCGCTCTTCAGCAGGGTGCTCCCGGAGGAATGGTCGAATACCGCCAGGCGCTAGCCCAAGCCTTCGTTTTCAAGTTCTTTCACAGTGTTTCCAAGGCGTTGGACCCTTCAAGCATCGCCGTGGATTCTGCTTCTGCAACTGATGAGTTTCATCGACCGGTCACTAAAGGCTTGCAGCATTTCGTTCCTACGCCCAATAACTCTGCCGTTGCTGCTGTGCACTCGTCCATCAAGCATCTTTCTGGCGACTTCCATGTCACAGGCGAGGCGCAGTACACAGATGACATCCCCAACCCTGCTGGTGGGCTGTATGCGGGGCTTGTGCTTTCAACACAGGCGCATGCACGCATTGTCAGTGTCGATACCTCCGCTGCTCTGGCCATGCATGGTGTTGCTGCCTACGTGGACATCAGCGATGTGAAAGGCAAAAATAACTTCGGCTCTATTCTTCAAGACGACGAGACGTTCGCCAACGGAACAGTCATATGTGTCGGTCAAATTATTGGCTGCATTTGTGCAGACAATCCACGCACTGCGCGCATTGCTGCGGACTCTGTGAAAGTTGTTTATGAGACTTTGCCGTCGATTTTGACTATAGATGCGGCCATCGAGAAAGGAGCTTTCCTTTGGGAGAAACTGCAGCTAACTCGCGGCGAAAATATTGATGCCTCTTTTGCTGGCTCTGAGGTTGTCGTTGAAGGAGAAGTGCGCATTGGAGGCCAGGAGCACTTCTATCTTGAAACGAATGCGACCTTGTGCATCCCTGGCGAAGGTGACAGCATGACTGTTATTTCGTCCACACAAAATCCAACAAAGACTCAGGGAATCGTCGCGCAAGTTTTGGGTGTGCCCAAGAGCAAAGTTATTTGCAAATGCAAGCGCATGGGAGGAGGTTTCGGTGGCAAAGAAACACGCAATGTGTTCATTTCCACCGTTATTGCAGTTGCCGCCCAGAAACTGCGCCGTCCCGTTCGCATCATGCTTGAACGTGACACTGACATGATGATCACTGGTCAGCGCCATCCCTTTGTTGCGAAGTTTCGCGCTGGAGCAATGCGCAATGGCAAATTAACAGCGCTTGATGTTACTCTGTATTCCAATGGAGGGTGCACAATGGATTTGTCCAAGCCTGTTCTTGAGCGTGCCATGTTTCATGTCGACAACGCATATTACTTCCCCGTTATTAGCGTCAGCGGCTTCATCGCAAAGACCAACTTGCCTTCCAACACTGCGTTTAGAGGCTTTGGTGGCCCTCAGGGTGTATTTGTGGGTGAGTGCGTCATGGACACAATCGCCGAAAAGCTGTCGATGGATCCAGCTGTCCTTCGCCGCATGAACATGTACCAGCAGGGACAGGTCACTCCTTTTGGGCAAGTGCTGACCGAGTGCATTTGTGAAGAGACTTGGGATCATATTTTGGCCTCATCTGACTTCAGCGCCCGAAAGAATGCGGTGACCGAATTCAATTCGAAGAACAGATGGCGCAAGCGCGGCATTGCTGTTTCCCCCGTTCGATTTGGCATGTCATTCACTGCCACATTCATGAATCAAGCGCAAGCTCTCGTGCATGTATATACGGACGGATCTGTCCTTGTTGCGCATGGAGGCACTGAAATGGGACAGGGAATTCACACCAAGATGGCGCAAGTCACTGCACAGACACTCGGCGTGGCATTGGATCAGGTTACTGTTGGCGACTCTTCTACCGAAACATGCGCCAACACGAATCCCAGTGCCGCATCCGTGACTGCTGACATAAACGGCTATGCAATTGTTGATGCGTGCGAGCAGATTTTGCGCCGAATGTCTCCTGTTCGTGAAAGCCTAGCCAGTCAAGGAAAACCGACTTCTTTCAAGGATGTCGCGTTTGAGTGCTGGTTCCGTCGTGTGGACTTGTCTGCGCACGGGTTCTATCGCACTCCCGATGTTGGTTTCGACTGGTCCGTCAGCAAAGGCCGCCCATTTCACTATTTTTCCTTTGGCGCCGCTGTTTCTGAAGTTGAAATTGATGTTCTTACGGGAGATATGCACATTTTGCGTGCGGATATGACTCATGATGTCGGGAAATCTCTCAATCCAGCTGTCGATATCGGTCAAATCGAAGGCGCATTCATGCAGGTATTCTTCTTTCTATTATTTTCGCACACTCAACTTGCTCACGTTCTATCACCAGGGTGTTGGCTTGTTTTGTCTGGAGGAAATGGTTTGGAAAGCGGATGGTAGTTTATTCACGAAAGGCCCATCCACATACAAAATTCCATCTTTCAACGACATCCCCATCGACTTCCGGGTTTCTTTGTATAAATCGGAGAAAGGCCATGACACTCGCACTGTTTATGGTTCCAAAGGAGTCGGCGAACCCCCTCTTATGCTCTCAACTTCAGGTATGCTCTCCACCTGCCCGCTATTTTGCCGCTGTCGCGCGTGTCGGCCTGCAGATTAACGTGTTGCCAGTGTATCTTGCTATCAGAGATGCTGTTCGCAGTGCACGCGCGGATGCAGGATGTGTCGGACCTTTTCGGCTCGATTCACCTGCGACGGCGGAGCGCATCAGGATGGCGTGCCCTGATGATATCACCCGGAGGTAATTATTGTTATTTTGATGCTTTCTTACGCTGTCGTGTTCCGCTCACGTCGCACCAATTTAGTGTGGTCAATGGGGACCCTTCTTTGTACGTCGCAGCATTATCCACATAAAATGTTCAAACGTGGAATAAATGGAATTCAGCGAGTTTTCAGAATGTTTTATTCTTTTATGTTGCATTGTTGCAATTCTATGATGGATGCGATTTGAAACTCACTCGCCTCAGTTGCCCTTCCAAAGAGCAAGGAGGTGGGTCCGACGTATTGCATGGGCGTCGCAGCCGCCTGCACGCAAGCTTGACTCCAGCTGAGACCCACATCTCCAGTTCGTGCGAGCCTCTCACCAACAGCGTCAGCTCAAGGACTTCGGCGTTTTTGGTTTGGGTTTGAGTATCGCCGTTGATTGGGCGTGGCGCAGAACCTGAGGGCGCAAAGGGGGGATGGTTTTCGGCATTTTTTAGCGCCACCAGGCAGCTAGTTGCTTGCAAGTACTCCTTAGCTAAGCATGTTATACCGTATCCTTTAGCGTGCGTGCAGGGGAGTGAGTCCGAGTGACATGTGATGATATCAAAAACGTGTGACATGTGACCAATCACGCGTGTGTGCGTGATTCGATTTTTTGGTGATCCACTCTCTTGTTTTGTGACCTGTGACCTGTAGAACTTGTGCGCAAGCTGCGGTAAATCATCATTTTTTGCGGTAGGTGCGGGTGTGTAAGGCATTCGGGGATGATGATCAGTGGCACCACAACAAAGTCCAGTGACGTCAGTGGCGCTGCCCCATCATGCAGCCGCCAAGCTAGCAGCATGTTTGATGCACGAAGATTGAGTCCTGGCCCCTGTATGGCACGCGTGTGGCGTCGTGCGCTACGGCCTGCGATTCGTTTGATTTCCGTGGCTGGCGGCAATTGCGCTATTTTGCTGAAAATTCCAACGTGCTGGTCACGCGGCATGATTCAAAAACAGCCGGCTGGGATAGAAAACGTTACTTGCTCAAGTGATGGGGCACAGATTCAGAGTTTTTCATTGTAATTGATTTCTTTTGGCACCCGCCCAAACATTTGTTGACGAATGTCGCAATTCAAGCGAAAGCGCGAGGAAGGCTCGCCCGAGCCAGCGGCTGCTGCTGCGAAAGAAGTTCCTTCCGCGTCTGCTGTACCTGCCGCTGTTGCGCCTAACACGATTGGTGCAAAAGTTTTCCATTGCGACTACTGCCATCGCGACATAACTAATCAAGTGCGGATTCGTTGCGCTGAATGCCAAGAGTTTGATCTGTGTCTGGACTGCTTCTCAGTCGGTGCCGAGATTTCCTCTCACAAACGCACGCATAGCTATCGTGTGATGGAGAAATTAGATTTTTCCGTACTCAGCAGTGACTGGACGGCGCACGAAGAGTTGATGCTGCTGCAAGCCCTTGATCTGTATGGCTTGGGTAATTGGGTTGAAGTTGCTATGCATGTGGGATCGCAGAGCAAGAGCAAATGTGAGGAACATTACTACCAGTATTATATAGATTTTCCTGGCACAGGCCCTTATCCTGACGTGTCGCGCTGCACTGAGCGCAATACGCTGATTCCCCTGTCCGCATCCACTGTGGCCGACATGCAGAAAACTGCAGAGGCTCGCCACATGACGCCGCAGCATCAGCCGACCAAGAAACGAGATTATTATGCCGACTGCCCCCCAGGCTCCGAAATTGTGGGCTACATGCCACGGCGAGGTGACTTTGATGTCGAATACGACAACGATGCTGAAGCGGTACTGGCAGACTTGACCATCGATTCCAAGGACTCAGAATGGGAGACCAAGCTAAAAACTACTCTCCTAGAAGCGTACAATTGGAGACTGGAGGAGAGGCGCAAGCGCAAGGAGTTTGTTTTGAAACGCGATTTGCTGGATTTAAAGAAGCAGCAACTCAGCGATCGTCGCCGCACCCCGGAAGACAAGGACCTCCACCAGCAGCTTCGCGTTTTTTCCCGCGTTATGGTACCTGACAAGTACGATGAACTCCTAATGGGCCTCGTGCAGGAGCAGCGGATTCGGAAACGCATTAGGGAGCTTCAAGACTTTAGAGCCACGGGATGCCTGACCTTCGACGACATTGAGAGGAAGAAGGCGGAAATGCCTGATTTATCGGGATCGTCCTCTAGTGGGGGCCATCATGTACACAAACACAAGCACTGGAAATCTGAGGCAGCTGAGAAAAAGAAGATGCTAGCTGAGCAGGCAAGTTCTTGTACTTCGCTTCCGTCAGCATTTGCAGCTGTAACCATTTTATAGGCTGCGAAGCTTGCGCGCCAGCCTGGTGGAGAATTTCTGTCCGACCAAGAAACCAGCCTTTGCGAATCGCTTTCAATTTCGCCAATGCAGGTGCCATATTGCATCATGCTTGCAGTTTTGTCTCTGCTGAATGTCATCCCTCATATACTATTTTTGCAGTATCTTCAGTGCAAAGAACTCATATTGCGCGAATCCATCCGATTGGGAGGACTATCTCGCGAAGCTGTTCTTCGCATGGTGAAAATTGAGCTGCATCAAAATTACGGTGGCGTCTACGATTTTGCCGTCAGTTGGTACGTTCCCCAACTGTTCCCCTGCTCAATGCATTTCATCACTTATCTGATCGCTTGAGCAGTGGCTGGGTCAAGAGAACAATCGATCCTGTTCTGCCACCTCCTGCTCCTCCCTCGGATCCGACTGCTGCAGCAAACGCTTCTGATACCGCAACCGCGGGGTCTTCTTTGGTAGTTGATATTCCTGTAACTTCCGTGCCCGATGCCGCTTCGGCTGCCACCGCTTCCGAATCTGGAATCTAGCTCAATTTAATGCGCGTTTGGAAAATGGTTTTGTCAGGTTCGCTGTTGTGATATCACACTCTCAACATCAAAGAAACCGTCAAGGTTGAGGTTGTGAATCCTCGCGAGCACCAGCATTTGCTGGTTTTGTTGAGGACTGGCAAATCAAGAAAGGCAAGTGGTGCCTATTGGTTTGTTGCAACTGGATGTATTTGTTGTAAAAGTTGAAATTTTATGTTGCACTCACACATACAGCTACACACACACACTCAAACACACAAACGCACGCGCACACACAAACGCACGCGCGCTTGCACACACACACACACACACACACACACACACACACACACACACACACACAGCACACGTGCGCGCGCGCGTGCGCGTACAAGGGTGACAACATACTAATCGGTAGTACACGCATACGGAGATCAATCAGGAGATGTTGATCGGACCCTTCGGTCCACCCGGTAATGGCAGAAACGAGACAAAATCGACGTAAAACAAAAATGCATTTACCAACTCTGCTAAACATGCACGATGTCCAGATTATGAGTGTGTCTCGCTTTCTGCTGCATCGTTAACACGTACGAGCACAGATCACATGTTAGTCGTTTCCGATCGCCGTATAGCTTTCGATTATAGACAAACGTCTGTGAATTCCCATTTC
>SDXP01000204.1:0-10744 GCA_004369235.1 Perkinsus sp. BL_2016
GTCCTTACATTATAGATCCGGGAAACAAGTTGGTTGGTTGACGAAGCAGCCTTTCAGATTCAATAATTAACTCTATAATCCGTATCGACCACATATGATCGTGATAGACATCTACAGCAAAACAGAGTCAGACCTTGTTGTAGTGATTTCGAAATCACCACCAAAATATTTCTTACTTTTTGATTTGTCACTATTTTCTTTTGAATTAAATCTCTTTGATTCCTTATTCGCCAATACAATCCAAAGTGCGTCCCATAACAATGCTCGAGCTTGCCTTGCTGAAGGAAACGTTAGCAAATTAGATCTGAAATGCAGAGTTGTTACCTTGCAAATCAATAAATAGAGAGTCCTTATGTTTTTCTTGTTCACGAATTGCATCGAGCATTTTCTTGGCAGTTTTGATCATTCGATTTATCACCACAATTTCTGAAATCTCTCGATCTTCTTCGTCGCAAATGATCCGTTGCAAAACAGAGAATTTGATGACTATTTGTGATATAACCTATTACCACACATGTAATTATAAGGCATTAAGTAACTTCTTACCGAAGGGCTTGAGATGGCTGCACTTGGTGTTTTTCAATTTGATTGTTTTTACAACGTTTCCGAAGCGATTGGCAAGGAAAGTCCAAAATGAAGAGGATGTCCTAATGCTAGTAGATTCTGACAAAGTAGACGTAGAATCATCAAGATCAGAGCTTGATGTATCGACAGTTTGCAATAACGAGGAGACAGCACAAAACTAAATTATCAAATTACTTATTTATTATAGAAGTATTTTATATTTTTTTAGAACCGTGTTGGACCGAGAAACGATAATTATTAATTATTTAGAAAATTATATTTAATTTCGTAGGCATTATTTGTCCTTCGTATTTGATATTTATCATCAAATAACTGAAAATAAATTTCTTACTTGCGAATGTAGTGACAAGCCGCCGATAAGCGGCCTAAACTGAACACATCCAGCAATGACACTACGTGATCCAAGCACTCTTGCGGCAACAAATCCATCACATCCCTTTATAACGTACTATGTAATGAACGGTGTACTATACCATCCTTTCGTCAGACGAAACAGGTTTGTTGCTTTTTCGAACATAAAGTCCGTTTGGAATAGTCCGAACTTTTTCACTTGTGGTTGAATAGGTATTAATTAATAATATTCGTTTGATTTGTTTTATGCGCTAAAGTGGTTTATTAATGGTACGCTAATAGATGTCGTACTTATACCTCTTATGTAGAACCGGGTATCCAACTAGTGAAAGCAGGGAGGCAATCGGAAAACATCGTCGGAAAACGTAGTAGTATATTGCAGCACTCTAGCAGAGTACACTTGACCATTTGCGCGGACGGAGAAGTTAACTGGAGTTCCATCTTCGGCAACGCACATGCTGGCAAAGTTGTCTGGGTAGATAATTGTCAAGTTAGCTAATATGCAGCATGAGGTATAATTTAGACATACCATTTCCAAAGTAGTTAATTAACTGAGCACAGTTGACGTCTTGGACGATCTGGCCCGCGTACTTCGCGCCGGTCTCAAAGCCTAATACAGCTTGCAGAAGAGAGAGCTGTTGCTTATTCAACTCGGAGTAAACGCCGCAATAAGATTCAGTCATATTTTGTACCACTGCCCACACTGAGTCCTGTTTTGCAAATACCATCTGAGTTCGATCTGACCGCACAATATTTTACGCACCTGATATAAAGTTACAGAATATATACTAGAATCGAAAAGGCTGACAGCTGATAGCTTGACTCTATAATGAATTGATCAGAATGAAGACGAAGATCTGTACGAAATAAAATGTGTACCTAACACCCTGGCTGTTGGATCTATCAACCCACAACGTTCGAACCATATCATCCTCGCCCTTTTTTCCTGCGACTTGAAGAGAAGCCGCCCAACGATTAGTTTGGCAGCAGATCACGCCGATCAGGCATGCAAAGGCAAAAAAGGTTAACCGTGACATCTCTAAAAATTGTAATTAGATGGTTGTTGCTATTAGCATCAAATAATCAAAAAAGATTTTGTTTGTACGGTTTTTTCGTACTAAACGTCATTTCTTTGAAGTCACGTGCAATTCAGAAAAAAGCTCAAACTTACCGTTCGAGTCCTACAAATAAGTATTGATTAAAAGAAATGTTTATTATACCTGAAGTATTTAAATCATCACAGCAACAATTGCTCCAATTGCACTGGCAATGGCAGGCACGACACTAACAGCCGAGGAAGTAACATGAGGAGCACGTGGTTCACATTCGCGAGAGGTAAAATCAACTCCAATCACACCAGCGTTGAATTGTTGAGCATAAGTTCTGCCGGACATTGCCGAGGAGGCATGGGCGAATACGCCTGACCAGCCATACTGCGCGGTACGACCAATTTGGTACCAAGGACGGGAGGTCGGGAAAAAGATGTCGCTTGTGTAGATCTCGTTTTGAGTCAATGCCCCGTTGTTGGTGAATGGTGCGGCGCTAGAGCAAGGTGACTCGTGGTTGAACTCTTCAGCGCTGCAACGCTACGATAAAAGGTCAATATAAAGCTTAAATGCTAATAGAGTATGCAACGTACCTTGACCATGAAGAAGCTTCCGTCCCACAGACCGTAGTAGGCTTGAATGGCAACGTCACCGTGAGAGTTGAGAGTTTGATAGATTTGTTGAATGATCGCATTGAATGAATCGCGCGAGGTGTTGACCACTTGACGGCCGTTGGCGAACAAAGCCAATTGATTGGCAACGTCACTGCTCACAGAATCAGTCAAGCATTGATTGCAAGGCTCGCGGTAGCTGCGATCGAGGGCCCAGACACCACCCATGACAGGTGTCGAGTAAGTGTAGCTCGGATAGAATCCGCCTCGTTGAGTCCAGGCGGCACTTGACGCTTGAGAGTACCACAACCAGCTAGTCAAGTTGAAGGGAATGGTCGAAGCCATGATCGAGACTGACGTGTTGACATCGCCGTTGAAAGTTACGGGGAAGATGCGAAGAAGACCATCACCAAAGACTGTTTTGCTAGCAGCGTACAAAGCGAAGTAAGCCACACCATCACAGCCAGCTTGAACGCGGTTTTCGGGCAAATAGCAGGCTCGAAGGCTATAGTAGTCACCACTGTTAGCACCAAAGTGGATAGCCGTCACTGGTCCGTTGACGTATGTAAAGTTGGCTACGATAGGCGCCAAGTCCTTGACCAAAGAGACGAGCTCGCTCAACTTGCTGACGGTGCTGAGTGCAGGAAGAGAGTTCAAGTTTTTGTTCAAAACATCGGCCACAGTGGATCTGCTCAAACACTCGTCGTTGCTGGGATTTGTGACAAGTTCTTGAGTATCAGAAGGCATAGTGAAGCACTCTCGCTCTGAGAGCTCGACGGAGGCAACACCTTTGTTGAACTTGGACGAGTAAGATCGTGCAATAACGGCCGCCGAAGCAGTCAAAAGAGGAGCGGTGAATCCTTGGTTTTGTTCCGAAGCAACGGTGAACCAGTGTTGTGTCGTAGCGTTAGATGCCGATGGTGCAACACTAGAAGAGACAACGCCGGCAAGAGACAAACGATAGGCACGAGGAGTGTCCAAGGGGTGCACAACGAGACCAACATAACGGTCGTTGTCCTATCAGTAATGAGTTAGTTACCAGGTCAAATAAGGAACTGTATGATACTTACAGCACATGCAGGAATAGCGTTGCGGAGCTCAAGTTGCAAGCAGTCTTTGACGAGGAACAGAGAGCCGTCGTTGAGTCCAACTTGGATTTGCAAGGCCGAGGGACTGCTTGTTTGGATCAACAAGCCCAACATCGAGGTTAAAAGAGTGGGGAACTCATCAACGCTATTAGGCACGTTGAAGCTGTCCAAAACTCGTTCGACGGTGGATTCGGCAAAAGAGTTGGTCAAGCAATCATTGCAAGGTTCGCGCCACGAGCGGTCAGCAGCGACAACGATACCAGGAGAAGCTAATGCTGAAAGTGCATATGTTGACAAGCCAGTAGCAACGGAATTCTAAACATGAAATCGTAAGAAAATAAAATTCCGGATCGGGATGTGATTTTGGCTTACTTGGAAGAATTGCCAGCCTTGAGTCGTGTACCATCCTCTCTGAGTAGTCATGAAAGGATTAGTATCGTTCCACATCTGACTGAGATCCACTTGGCCATTAGCAGTAATGCTGAAACGGTGTCGGACTTGATCCGAAAATACGACCTCGTTGCGGATGAGTGCGATCCAATGGGATCCGTCAACATTGCAGCCAGTCAAGGGAGCGTTCTCAGGGAGAGAGCAGTCGCGAAGTCCATAAACGTTGTCGTTGCCAAAGCCAACATAAGCCGTGGTCACGTAACCGTTTTTGACTGCAGTCAAATCTGCCACGGTTTTATACAGCTGTTGCACGCCTTGGACGATTTGATCGAGAGTAGAAGCGTCACGTAATAAATTGAGTAGAGTAGCGTTGGATTGAAGTGCAGTTGTTACTGAGGGCATGGTGCTAACTGAAAGACAGCTGTCCGTTGCCACATCCGCGCTCGATACAACTTGCATGCGCACGACATTAGCAATCAATGCTATGGTCACTATAAGTAGTGTCGATTTCATATCTATGTATTAATAGGTTAGTATCGCGTTGGTGCTGTCATTTGAAAGTTACTCACCTTCACTTGTTCGCTTGTGGTGCTTCAAAATCGAAAGTTAAATAACAAAAGAGATTTTTGTCGCCCTTTTAACTGGTTATCCGTAATTTGTTTCGTCTTATTTTGAGACTTTATCACAAACGAAGTGACGCTTTTGGAATTTTCGTCAAATATTGCGCAATTTCGCGGTCCGAATCGTTAATTGGGACCTTCTCGATGGGACCGTTGTGTCAATGACATATAATCTGTTACTCGTATTAATGCATATCCGATTCTTACAGTGATTACTTCATACCTGCATTTTCACGCGGGCAATGCTTAACATTTCAGTTTAGCTCGTAAGAAACTTAAATGGCTGAAATGTCTCCTGAAGATTGCGTCACGTGCCGTAGATACGCATGCACCATTGAAATTAAATACGCTTCTCTTGCGAATGTGACATGTGTCACACATCTGGAAGCTTCTCGGTTTTTTTCGTAGCTTCCAGTCCTTCAATACGTCATCGATATTTACACCAATGGTAGTTCCTAATAATGTTACTTGTAGTGAGTGTAACTTACCGCTAGTTCCAGTCGAACCTAGTTTTCGGCAGTCCAGATTCGTAAAAAGATTGCCATCGGTGAGCTAGCAATTCATTTTACTTTAAATAAAATACTACAACACGTCAGCAATCCATCGACTTTCCACAATTCAGACGAATCCGTAAGTTTGACTGAAAAGTCGGTTAGCTCCCTCTAAATAAATACTCATCACGACTTACCATTGACCTGCTTCGCTTCAGCCAATTTGTTGATGATTGGAATACTGTTCGGTAAATGATCTTGAACTACGACCGCGTGCTTAATTCTGTAAGCGGAAAGTTATTCTCGTGTTGTGTAAGTTGTCGTGTCAATTCGTACCTCAAGATGTTTGACGCAGCGACATCAGGGACAAAAACAATTTCGTAAGTGCCGTGGCCAACTGCTTGCTCGATGGCAGCCGCTGCTTTTCTGCGATTAAAAACGATGAGTATGTAATTGGATTGGGCGCCTTAGATTGGTACCTTCCGTATTCGGTTTCTGCTATTAAAATAGTCTTGTCGTCGAAACAACTCATGACTGACTTGAGATGAAGACCAGCACTCACTGGAATAGTGTGCACTACAGAATGAACGGATGAGCTCTTGTCGTACCAGCACAAGGGTAATACTCACCTTTGTACTTTGGGAATGCAGCAGCTAGTTGATCGGCTCCGCTTTGATTTGTGCGGCGTGAAAGGCCGACAAAGATATCTTATTGCAAAGGTAAGTTTATCGGGGGTAAAAAAATACCGTATTACTTACGATGGCCAGTAAATAATACGTCTCCGCCGTCGAGTGTTCCAGGCTCGTGCATTTCAACAATGTGTTTGCCGCATTGACGAAGAGTTTCTTTGATCTGAAAGGTACATCCAACATTAGTCCGTGTGTATCATTTACAGGATAATATTTGTACCTTTGCAGTTTCTGGACGCCTCTCTAATGCGCCCATAATTGGAATAATGGCTGTATCATCAATTACCACGGCAGTGTCTTCAACGAAATTGCTGTCTGCAAGATCTGGTTCCTCAGGAAGCTGAAAATTAAAATTTAATTATATTACCGTAATAAAATATCCACTAGTTCGGAATTAAATTCTTATCATCGCTTAGAAGTACCACAAAATTTTAAATTAATTTTTTATGATCAGTTTCGGCAAATTTCAATCCAAATTACCTCAAATACGTGTGGTATCAATTGCTTCAGCGTCTCTGTATAGCTTCTATGTTGTTCTTGCGCTCGTTTAATATCTATCGGATGTTCTGGCTCTTCCATTCTCAAAGCTTTCAAGAGGGCAGATGAGACAGGTCTTACAATGCACGCATTGTAGTCAAATATAGTTGAATGAGAAGTCATTCTTTATGTTGCTTCTCTATTTACAAAAAATCATAAATTTGCAAAACTTTAGCGCTGTGATTTTGCAATTCTGCGAGGACTTCGAACAACTGGTTAATATTAACGCTCAAGGCGCAATAGGTCGTGGTAGGATCAGTTGGGTATTGGTAGTCGTATAGATATCTAGCACCAGCTAGACGTTTCAATGGATTGATAGCGTTCTTCTTATCGACAGTGACTTCGATCTGCATGTCGTCCCGTTGTCCCGAGATTTCGATGAGTTGAATGTGTTCGACGGAATGACTAATCTTCAGAAGGATCTCTGTGAACGGAATGTGCTTCGGAATTGTAAGCAAGAATAGAGAGCTGTTGTTCTTCGTGCCCAACGATTGCCACTGGATGCGGGAGTCAATTCTCGGCCAATCAACAGTACTATGACTAGGCACAGTAACCAATAGTTGTGAGCTCTCGCCTTCTGACGGATTCTCGCCTCCATACAACAACCGCAATGGTATGGCCAGTACCCACAGTTGCGCAAACAGCAGTGTCAACACGACACCGATGATCACGTCCATAATCAGGCCAATATTCGTTGCTGCACGCAACGGGTCTCTGAAACGTGCTGCACTCAAGTACGCAAACAAGACCAGTTTCCAATACAGCAGTGTGAACTTGATGTACGGGAATCTATACCATGGCGTGTGGTTGAGGAAGTTGGCGTAGATTTGAGTGACCCGCACGAGCACCCATTCAGGCAATCGATAGTAGCTAGTCGTGGAGTCTTCTTGGGCCGCAGTAACCCGCAAGTTTTTCGCGCGGTAATCAGCCTCGGCAACAATCTCTTGAGACATTGTCAGTGGAACATCTTGTGCTCGTTGAGTTTTGAATGGAGGCTTGGCAAAGCATAGCATGTAGTCCTCGGTAGGATCGTTGTGCTGCATCTCGTACAAGTACATGTCTTCGAAACCAACTTCAGTCAAGATTCTGCGCCACTCAGCCATGGGTCTGAACGCTCTAATCTCGTGCTTCTCATCATCGCTCGACACGCCAGTAACAGCGTTGAAAATACTGTGCGCGAGGTCCAAGATCGGAATGAGCTCCGGTCGTGCATCGTGTTCACGCACTAAAAATATTCCACCAGGGCGGAGAATACGGTACACGATCTTCAGGAAGTTGACGATTTGATTCTGATGTAAGTGATGCAAGCCTTGATTCATCGTGACCAAGTCCACGCTGTTCGATGGAATAGGAAGGTCTTCAATGCGGTGGTAATCGATAGGCACAAAATTGCCGACTTGGAACAAACTGCCTCGTTCGATTATATCTGCCGTACTTCTTTGTCTATCGTGCACAACGTAAGCTGTGCCTTTCATTCCAAGGGCTGAACGAAGACTGAGAATCATTTTGCCCGAGTCACCAATCGAAGCGTAATCGTGCAGTGAACCAACAAGACCGAGCTTAGTGACGATTGAAAGAGTCTCTTGTGCAAGTTCAGTGCGTTGTTCCGACACTTGCTTCAAAGTTTTGATGCCGTTGCGAAGTTTGTAGACTGACTGGAACTTGCGTGCATTGAGGCGTCGCTGAAGCTCATTGTAAACCTTCATGTCGGTGTTATTCTTCGGGTTCCACACTACCAACGCGATTTGCGAGAACAAGCGTGCAGGATTCTCGATGTTGAAAATGATACGCAAGAAGGTTTCCAACTTCTTTTTCAACACCTGCGACTTGAACACTTCTTGATACGAGTTGATGCGATGCTCGCTGACGATAGGCACAATTGACGGATCAAATTGTGGTTCTGGTAATGCCTTGTGCTTGTTTTGTTGGGCTGAAGGTCGCTTGTGCACGTCAATAACTGATCTGGCATAACGCTTGTACCACAAGTTGGAGAAGACGTTCTTCGGGTCATAATGGGCCTTTCGTTTGAAAAATGTCTCGATGCGAGGATAGGCCTGACGAAGTTGCTCATCGGAGTAGTGGTGTCTGTACGGCAAGTAGAATGTGCCATCAAGACTGAGCGCAATCTCGACGAATCGGTTGTGAATGTGTTCGAGATCTTGATCGGCCGTGGTAGTGCGCTTCAATCGATAGTAGAACACGAACGCGAACATGTCCGTGGTTGCGTAGGGCAAGAACGAGTTGTTGTCCTTATATAGATATCGAATGGTGATGTTGAGAAGAGTCACGTGCTCGAATGGTTTCTTCAACAGCACTCGAATAGCGCTCATCCACTTGCCAAAGTTGTCATGGGGAATGAAGTACTCTTGCAAGACAAAAGTGTGATCGAGTGCCACAATGCCCGTGTAAAGTCTCGCGAGTGGTGCAGCAGACTCGTACATGAGTAGATTGCGATCGTTCTCGCCACTCCAATCCAAAGGCTTGCTCGCGTGAGTCTCGACAAAGTATCTGAACCTCTGAATGATGCGCAACGGCATGGCCCATTTGTACAAGAACTGTGTCACTTGCTTCATGACACGCGCTTCAGAGTCCAAGTCTGACACCGTGCGTTGGTCGCTGTCTTTTCTGAATATGAACAAAAAGATGTCTTGAGGTCTTGTAACGTCAATTCGAGCCAATTTGACCTCCACTGATGGGTCCTCCAATACTCTCTGGTAATAAGTCGGGAAATCTTCACTGCCCAGTTTGACGCTCTCCATGCTAATTTTGACGTTCGGAACGACTTTGATAGTAACTTCGCAGATGAATCCAAACAAGCCGTATCCACCAATCACAAGCGAGAATAGCTCTCGATTGTTCGTGCGACTGCATGTCAATCGCTGACCAGAGCTGTCGATAATGTCCAAGCTGACCACGGACTCGTACATGCCATAGTCGGATGTGATTCCGTGAGCATTAACGGCGACTGTTCCGCCCACCGAGAACGAGCAGTAAGACTGCATAATCAACGGAGACATGCCAAAGTCGTTCAAGTATTTGATCAACTGGCCCCAAGTTGCACCAGGCTCTGTTCGGACTGTCTGACTGGCAGCATCGTAGCTCATCTTGTTGAAGTACTTCATGTCAATAACATAGCCATCTGAAGCGATAGTTTGGCCTCCCATAGTGTGCGATTGTCCGCGGATGGAAACGTGCTTGCCGTGCACGTGTGCTAATGCAATAATCTCCTTCAAGTCATCGGCTGTCTTCACATAGAACACGCGATCAACAGCTGTTTTGTTGAGTCTCGTAACATCGTCCACGAAGACTCGCGAATCAGCTGGAGGACCTCCGAGCCAATATCGCATCCACCAAAAACCTATCAATGCAGCGGCAAGGACCATCAAAGCGGTGCTGTTTTCGTGCACTATTTCCATCGCAGTCGAAGCATCGTTCGTGTAGAACTCGTGAAGAGATGCTGCGGAGTGATTAGATTGCCGTCTAGAAATTAAATAAAGGTGAACTCACCTATTGTGAACAACGCGAGAGGAATGAAGTGCACGGCAACACGGCGTAACAACACTCGTCTGAATAAGAACTTGACTAACTTGAACCATTGAATGCCCACTCTGGCACCAAATGTCACGAGTTTGCCAATAGCTCTCAACACTCGTCGTTGTGTCAAGCCTACCACCAAGAACAAGCACACGAGGATGACCGTCCTGTAGTTGCGTTGGTAAAGCTCTGCCAAGTCGGCTGTGAATACTGTGACGTCATTCGTGCCAAAGAACATTGCAATATCGGCTAGTATTCTGAGCCATAGTGACGGTGAAAATAGACGATAGGGCCAATCATTAGTGCTGACGCTGTGCCAAAGAGGAAATACGACCAAGAAGAAATATAAGAGCGGCACCGTTGTTTGAAAGAAGAATGCTCTGATGACGGTCTTGAGGGCACCAAGTAAGCTGAATAGTCGTCGAGTCGATCGAACAGCAAGAACGACTGATCGGATCGCGCCCAATAAAATAAATAGTGACGTGGTTGAACACGTAAACTTGTTCCTCGCGCAAAATGTTAATATATCATGCTTGGCGTCTGATATTGAACTAAAATCAAGCTCGGCATTGGTAGCTGAAGCCAAAAATGCTAGAATACAGAATAAGGTCAGAACGCGAAACCCGGCTTCAGTTAAAAAGACTTACATTGAATGTTAGTGCCATAAATATACGTTAATATAAAAATCAAGATTAAGTCCGTAATTGCGGCGTAGAAGAACGGACGGGAGGTTAAGTTTCTGGATTTAAATTCGACGTTGGCCGCTGTCGAAGGCAAAATTCCTCTTTGTGCTCTCATGCTT
>SDXP01000146.1:0-10337 GCA_004369235.1 Perkinsus sp. BL_2016
AATGCCGTTTTGACGACTCGATTCGTGATTATGAGGAACATCTTCTTAGCTTGTCCCTCCTCAGGCATGGATAAATTTGACCTCAAGGGAACCACTGAAGATAGATATGTGAAGCGAGTCACAGGGAATGAGGTTTTCAAGGATATCAACTTCCAGAATCGGTGGATTTCGCTTCCGGATAATTTAGCTGACTGTCTTTCTCGCGTAGTTGAAGAAGACTCGGAATTTCTTCTTCGGCACGGCATTATGGACTATTCACTGATTGTTGGCGTTTTACCAGCTGGAACGGATGAGGCCAAAAGGCAACTCTTGAGCGAAGCTGGAGGTATCACTGTGGAAACAGTTGTTGAAGGCGGAGAAGATAAACCACTTAATATTAAGGAAAAGTTAAACGCTCAGTTGTCAAAAGTACAAAAGCTTTTTAACCCAAGAGGCAGTGGAGGGCGACATAGTTCCCGACCTTCCAGTGTCCCACAATCAGACGACGAACAGGACCCTGCAGATGAGCCGCCAACAGCGCTTAGCATGAACCAGCGATCCCGAAGTAGACCCCTGATTCAATCGGTCTTCAACGGATTCAAAGACGGTGTTGTGGGGCTGGACGAGAAGGGCGAGTCTCCTGTCATTTACTACGTGGGGATTATAGACATACTACAGCAATACACAGTGAAGAAGAAGGCTGCTCATTTGATAAAGCGATGCACCATTGGCTGTTGCCATGAAATTGACACTGTGGCACCCTCTTACTACCGCGCCCGCTTCGTCCGGTACATGCAAGGAAAGATCCAGTCGTTAGATCCAGCAGCTCTAGACGCCATTGCACGTCAACAACAGTAGCCTTAGTTTTCCCGTTGCCAACCCCAACAGTTCCATGTGTAATACAGTAGTTTCAGAATAACCGAGATAAGTTAGCTAACAAGTATTTTTCCTAACTTATCGTGATCCACTAGTGATATATTGTTGCCTACGTGCACCGAAACTCCGCGGGGGGTAATCGGTTTCGAAAAGAAGATGTGGATTTCAAACTCATGTGAGGACCTGGATGAGTAGACTGATTTGCTTGAAACGTGCCTCCACCACTAGCAGCCTTGACAGTTTTCGATGATCCACCTATGATTCTGTACTTATGGCTTCTCATGTAGTATACGTTATTTACAGTGCCATCAGCCTCTTCGACCATAGGAAGTGAACCATCGCATGTCCAGAGGCCGTCAACGACGTATTTGAACTTGAATGCGGAATTACTCGCCAAGAGCTTCTTCGAAATCGAAAGGCGATGCTCGTCAACTGAGGGGCAATATTTCATCCTCCATCTCCTCCAATTGTTGAATTCGCCGGCGATGTAGACATTACTCGATTTTGATCCACCATATTTCCACTTCAGCAGTATTCGACTACGATTTTCTCTCAAAAGGATTCTTGTGTAGTAGCCACGCCAGACTCGCTGTATTTCACTTGCACATGTCGAACGAACAATTTTAAAGAGGTTGACCAACCGTAGCTCCTTTGTTACCTTCCGGGCGATCTGAATATCGATATAAAACAGGGCATATCAGGACATACCTGGCCTTTCCAACACTTCTGAATTCGCGAGGCTGCGACGTTCTGGAGGCTCAACGCTAAAGAGATGGGGGTGATTTCTTCTGATTTGCTCATTTTTTTTGGAGTCTTATCTTGCGGAATTCATGCGTCTAACTGACGATTTGGTGATGATATCAGGGCTGACAACGCTCTTAGCTGCGCAGATAGCCACGCAGGCTTGGCTCATGCGATGGCTGAGCCCACCAAATGCTTTGTTAAGTGCTGTGACATTTCTTTCTGAACTAATAAAAATGTTATCCTGTTTGATTTTGTATGCATGGAATTATCAGGATCAGAAGTCCACTTCGTCCTTATCCGTGTCTATAGCAGTGCGATTCACGGCGATTCCAGCCGTTATATACTCTGTTCAAAACCTTGCTGCTTCATATTCTCAAAAGCACCTATCAGTTGTTGTCTATAACTTGCTGAATCAAAGTAAAGTATTGTCCAGTGCGTTGATGGGCTACATCATAATGCGACGTCGGCAATCGTACCTTCAACTGTACGCGCTGCTCTTGGTCTTTTTCGGTGCGGTTTTAGCGGTCTTGGGATCATCGCAGAACGACCTGATTGACTCATCGGTTACTGGAATCATTTGTGCACTAGTAGCAAGTGGGCTGTCTGGACTATCTGGGTCCCTTGTAGACGCTGCGATTCAGGATCAGTATGGTGATGCCATTTTGTTTTCAGCTCAGCTTTCCTTCTTTGTCTTGATAACAATGACGATAGGCTTTTTCACTGATTTATTAGTTAGAGGTCTTGATTCCGATGTATACGCTATTTACACCCGAGGGGGTTTCCTTAGCTCAGCAGGCATCAGTGGATCATCGTTGAGTGCCCTCATCCCAATTTTATCCAGTTCGGTTGGGGGGATCCTGGTTGGCCAAGTTACGAAGATGGTGGGGTCAGTGAGGAAAGGGCTGGCAGTTTCGGTTGGAGTAGTTCTTTCAGCATTTTTAGATCGTTCAGCGATTGACATTTCAATTGTCTCGGCCCTCGCGGCTTCACTGCTTGGTGTTGTTATACATTCATTAGAATCCGCGAAATTAAAAAAAATGTAGTATGAGATTTAAGTCGATTTCTTCATGTGCACCATTGTGATATTCACTAGTCTGAATTATGCGAATAGCGAGGATAACGTGTAGAGGATTCAAGACTTATCGGGACACAGTGACAGTGGGCCCCTTGGATCCTCACTTGAACTGCATAGTGGGTATGAATGGAAGCGGTAAATCATCCCTATTTGGGGCTATTCTTTTTGTCCTCTCGCCACACAGCGGAGGCCAGTGTTCATCAGGTAACTATCTCCACGAAGGCCCAACCGGTAAGGCTCTTTCTGGCTTCGCGGAGATCGAGTTGAATAACTCGGACAAGTCGTTTCCCCTCGATACTGATCGAGTCATTTTGAGACGCGTTTTGGCAGGGATAGGGAAAAATGATGAGTTCATGATCAATGGCAAGCACGTAACACGGAGTGAATACACAACCCTTCTACAAGCCTCTGGATTGATTGGTAGGAAGAACAGTCATCGGCTTCCTTTCTTCATCGTTGAGCAAGGACGTATCGCAGCCACTGCTACTCTATCTGAGGTAGATCGGTTCCAGATGCTTAAAGAAGCCGCTGGTATTGATGTTTTCGATGAAAAGCGAGCGGAGTCGATTGCCGGTATGGAAGAAACGGAGGCCAAGCGATTGCGAGTAGTGGAACTGCTCTCGGAGATTGACAAGAAGTGCGAAGAGCTTCAACTTGAGACCGTGGAGCTCCAGGAGTTTTCTCGCTTGAAGAGGGAGAAGGAGTGGACAGAGTACCAAGCGGCCGCTTTGGAAAAGGAGCAGCTCGTTAAGATTCGAGCAGAACTAGTCTCTGATCTTGGCGCAAAGAGACAGAGGTTGGAGGAACTGGAGTATCGCTTGTCAGAGTTGGCAACCGTGTCAGAAGCGGAAACTGAGGCCCCGTCATCTGGGACCCAAGAAGCTTGTGAGAAACTAGAAAGGATAAAAATCGAAATATCGCAAAAAATCGCTGAAAGAAATGAGATTCAAACGTCTCTCGAAAAGGCGAATCTGGCTTTATCACAGGCGACTGAATTGCTTCATGAAATGGAAAGCAAGAAGGAAGAGCTCATTAATGAGATGGAGGTCCAGAACGTTTCTCTTAATGAATACAAGCTTGCTCGTAGTAAACTGCAACAAGCCAAGGAGGAGACAGAGCAAGAGCTCCAATCGGCATCAGTAGAGGATTGGAATTTACCTGAAAGACAGGATCAACTGTCTCTCGTAAAGACCTCAACTGAGCGGCGATTGGCGGCGGTGGAGAAGGATCTCTGTCAAAAATCGTCTGAGCTTGAAATTCTTGTATCTGACAAGATTCCAATGAAGCAAGCCGAGATTCGACTCGTTGAAGAAGAGTTGATCTCGATTGAATCCAGCGAGCAGGATGTGGAAAGGTCAAGGAGGGCGAGGGAGGAACAGCTTCGGGAAAAGAATACATCGTTGTTCAATCAACGACAAAAGCAGTTCGATTTGCAGAGACAAATTGAAAAGCTAGAGAGTGAGTTCAAGGAAGCCTCTGGGTCGGTTCTTCGAAGCAGTAACTGGAACACGAGGGAACTCATTTGCCGATCCGAGATCAGTGGCGTTAGAGGCTTGGTCGGCGAGTTTTTAAAAATCCCCGCACCATATCGGGTGGCCGTTGAAAGTCTATTCAAATCAGTTCTATTCAATATTGTGGTAGACACAGATGAAGTTGCAGATTCCATCGCGTCCAAGGTTTCTAGCGGTAAGGGCAAAGTGACATTGACTCCCATAAACCGCCTTTCATCGTCAGCCGGACCAGGGATGGGTGGTCGGTTGTTGGAGGATATCACTGAGTCTGGACTCAATGCCCAACTCTTGTCGTCCGTGATTGCTCCTCTGAATGACGACCAAGAGACTTGGGTTCGGACGATGATTGACAGCTTCTTCTCAAGAACAGCCATTGTGGACACGATGGACACAGGCGTTGAGATTGCAAAGAGATTCAAAATCGACGCCGTTACGTTGGAGGGTGACGTGGTATCGAAGGATCTCGTGGTGAAGGGCGGGGATACGTTTGGGGCTCGAAAACGCAAGGGAGGAGAAATTGTACGGAACTGGCAGCAGTCGATTGAGTTGAAACACAAAATCGATTTACTAAAGAATGAAAAGAGTCTTGTGAGTCAAGAACTGAGGGTCTTGGAAGCAGACGTCGGCGAAATTGAAAAGTGTGTTGTTGGTTCAGCAGGTCAGCCGTCTTCTCTCGATTCCAAGAAGAGTGATTTGAAAGCGAAGCACAATTTGCTGAAACGGGAACTGCACTCGCTGTTCGAAACCAGAGCCGAACTGGACAAATACATCATTCCCAATCTGAAAGACGTCGAGCTCAAATCAATCCAAGACGAACTCGTTCGGATTGAAACAGAGCTGATTTCTGTATCAAGGCGAATTGCATGCGGTGGATCCATCTCCCAAGACGCTCAGAGAGTCTCTATAGAGGTTGCAAAACGCCGGCTTGAAGAAATTAATGCTCAATTGAGTGGCATTGACTCTGAGTTTGTTGGTCTCAGAAAACGGGTATCCGCAACTCGATCTGAACTTGACCATTTCGTTAGTAGTCGGATAGACCACCTTGGGGAAGTCGCTGATGAGAGACGCCGGGAGGTCTCTCACTTGAATGAGAAGCTTGTACGGGCAAACGCTGGGCTCGTTGTGGTCGAGTGTAATGAGTTAAAGCAAGCCGAGCTCGAAGTGAAAGCTCGTTTGGATGAGGAAGCCGCCCTACGAGCCCTGAGAGAGGAGGAGAAGAAATCAAAAGGTACTGTGGATGAAGAGAAGAAGAGAATTGAGGACGAAATGGAGTCTTTGATGACTAGTGTCAAGGCGAAGGAACTCAAGTTGACCAATGTTGAAGCGGATATTGTTTCAGCAGGAAACTCAATGCGTAATCTATCGTCAATTCCGTCCCAAGAGTCCATTGTCGCTGGCCCCGGTCAGCTGCGCCAACTGAGAGCGCGGATCGTTGAGTTGACCTCTGAACTAGCATCTTCGAAATTCGCCTATCTCAATAAAAGATCCATTGAGCAGTTTGAAAGAGTAGCTTCTGAGCAACACGACTTGCACAATAGACATGCTGAATTGGAGGAGTCTTACTCCTCCATTAAACAACTGCTTTTTGATATGTCAGAGAAAGAAGCTGCCATGATACGAGACTCTTTCTCCCGAGTCGATGCATACTTCTCAGCTCTATTTAAGAAAGTGATTGGAGATAGGGCTTCAGCTTCTCTGTGTCTCCGGCTCGGGGAGGATACCAAGACCGGACTATCCGGTACCATAGGTCTGGAGAATGTTTGTTTCCCAGATGGCGCTCGATCAAAACACATGCATGAGCTCTCTGGGGGGCAGCGGACAATGATTGCCCTCTGCTTTCTCGTCGCGCTACAGAAAGCGTCGGGGCAGTCATCCAGAAACTCCTTCTTCCTCCTCGATGAAGTGGACGCTGCACTCGACACGAATTATCGCAGTTCGCTTGCATCGGCTCTTTCACTCGAAGCCGTCACTAGTGGGACCCAAGTTTTGCTTACATCATTCAGGCCTGAATTTGCTCCGGTATCGAACAAGCATTGGCTTGTGTCAATGGCAGGTGGATCAACTCGCGTTGTGGCCTGTACTCTTGATGATGCACTTGAGTTTGTTGGTGTCGGAACATCGGAACAACTTAGCTCGCTACCTGCTCAGAATGAGATTTCCGTTCGGGAATAATAGGGTTGATTGGACTAATTCAATATATAAAGAATGTATAACCGGCGAATACAATACGACCTGAACTAATTGATTCCCGAAACGAAATTTTTGAAATTTTTTCAAGTTCATGTGATGTCTTATGTTAGTGTTCTGCTATGAGAAGTGTATTCGCTTATGGATTGTCTTTGTTGGGATTCGCTGGCATATCCTCAGCTGGTCCGACCATCACAAATAAGGTCTTCTTCGATATTGAAATCGAGGGCATTGGGAAGGAGCGCGTATTATTCGGCCTTTTCGGTGAGGACGTCCCCAAGACCGCCGAGAACTTTAGAGCCTTGTGCACCGGAGAAAAAGGCATGGGAAAGAAGGGAAAACCCCTTCACTACAAGGGGTCGATATTCCACCGTATTATTCCACAGTTCATGGTCCAAGGAGGTGACTTCACTGACTTCAGTGGAGTAGGAGGGGAGAGTATCTACGGTGAGAAGTTCAAGGATGAGAATTTCAAGATCGAACACACTGGGGAGGGATTGCTGTCAATGGCAAATGCGGGGAAAAATACTAATGTATGTGACATTTTTCCATATCTTGTTTATATCCAGGGTTTGTATACAAACTTTTATAATTATTGATTATGTAGGTTCCCAATTCTTTATAACGACCGTACCGACACCATGGCTGAATGGGCGACACGTTGTGTTCGGAAAAGTTATCGAAAACTTTGCCTGGATTAAGAAGGTCGAGTCAATGGGTACTAATAGTGGAAAGCCATCCAAGACTGTGACGATTGTTGATTCGGGAGAGCTCGAGAATGACGTCCCCCCTAAGCAAGCTGAGCTTTAGATGTGATCCTATCGGAGAATTCATTTTTTTTCTTGTATTCGCCTCGCCCACTGTCTGTGATCTTGTCAATGAAAAACGGCCTGTTGCATTCATTCAAGTACTCAGGTCAAGATGTTTACGGAGTCCTACTATCGAAAGGGAACGATCCCGAAATAACCGTACCCCTGTTCCATTCGTCTTGTATCTCCGTACCCCTGATGCGGACGGCGTTATCTCTTCTTGAATGTATCGAGGATTATAAAATCGTCGGTGTGTATTTCGCTTCCAACAACTCGCACGATGTTCCGCAAGTGGGGAAAACGCTCGTAAATCAACTTATGGAGACATCGAAAAGGCCTATTAAGTTGTATGCCTGTCTCTTATGTTCGTCGAGGCATGAAAACGAAGTTGCCGCGGGTGATTGGTCCGCGCTGTTTCGGGGAATTTCACCTGAGGGCTCCAAAACTGGAGAGACATTAACTATTGAGAGCTGCGATAGATTGCAAGTGAAGGAAGCAATAAATGCCTGCTCGTATCAAACGGATATTTTCGATTTCGAGGATTTCTTAAACGACTCCTGTGTAGAATGGATTCGGATATAGTTTAGTGAAGGGATTGGGTGTGTTCACTACGTCAAATAAAAAATCCGTTTTTTTTGATCCATTCACCTAGCTTTCTCTGTCTCTTGTTTCCATCGATATATTATAATCTAACTCACCCAAAAAGTATTTGCTCCAAGACTGTTTCCGATGTCTGTAGAAGAAGAGAACTGTAGCAAATCGAAAAACGAGCGATCTGTTGCCTGGACTGATTCAACCGGCACCACTCATTACTACTACCAGCGTCCGTTGTTGAAGGTCTGCTCCTTCATTCTCATCCAAGAAATGTGCGAGCGCCTTGCTTTCTACGGTATCATGCCAACGCTAAAACAGTTCCTGAAAAAGAAGTACGGATTCGAAGGTACTGAATCTAACAGCTTTGTGATGCTCTTCAACGGAATTTGTTTCATGTGTGCGTTCCTTTCGGCAATCCTTGCGGACACCGTCCTGGGAATATATAGGACAATTTTGGTCTTCTCGGCTGTGTATATGGCTGGTTTGGCGCTCCTGTGTGTTTCGGCCATCAATGGCATTGATCAACTGTGGATGGTTTACTTGTCTCTGTTCGGATTGTTGTCTGTTGGAGCTGGAGGAATTAAGAGCTGTATTTCCGTTTTGGGTGGACAGCAGTACTCTCCTGTTGACCAGAAAGAACAACTTACGACTTTCTTCACCCTGTTCTACGCCTCAATCAACGTGGGCGCCATGGTTGGTGGATTCACCGTTCCCATTGTTATCCAAGAGACAGGGGATAACTACTTTATCGGTTATCTAATTCCTGCGATTGCTTTCGCTGTCGCAACTGTTGTACTGGTTTTGGGGTCCAAGCGGTACATCCTGTTGAAGCCACAAGGATCAGCGGTTATGGAGATCCTGAGAGTCATTGGAGCCGGAACTAAGAAGATGTCTCTGAATGCATGCAGGAAATCACGTGGCGGTGTTTTTGAAGATCACTTCATCGATGATGCGAAATCATTTTTCTCTCTGATTCCCTTCTTCGCAATGGTGATTCCTTTCAACATTACATACTATCAAATTTTCTCTGGCTTTGAGTCTCAATCGGAGAAAATGGCTTCATATATGTTTGGTTGGAAGATGCCCCATGAATGGATGGTCAACATCGACCCAATCGCAGTCATTCTGGGATCTTTGGTCGTTGACAAGTTCATCTTCCCAGTCCTAAGAAAGAAGGACAAGATGCCAAGCGTTATGATTAGATTTGCTGTTGGATACTGTTTTGGTGTTCTCGCGAACTTGTGCGCTTTGGGAGTTGAGTTGCTGGTCAAGGACGTTGAAGCTGGCACTGTTTCCATCTGGCTCCAGGTCCCCCAGTTTGCCTTTGTGGCCTTCGGTGAAATTTTCATCTTCTCAACATCGTATGAAGTTGCCTTCACCAAGAGTCCCGAGGCCCTCAAGGCGGTAGCTAGCGCCACGAACCTCGTGGGTTTCGCCATTGCTGGTTTCACTGGATCGGCGCTCTTCCAGGTGTGCAGCCCATGGCTCAAGGGAAACCACTATGATTACTATTTCGCCCTTTTCACAGGTATCTGCGCTATCTTTGCGATTCTCTCCGTTGTTCTCAATAAGCACTTCAACGGAGTTTTCGCGCAAGCGGAGGAGTACCAGAAGAACGCTCTTCTGAGAGCTTCTGAATCTGTAAAACCCGAGGATTTAACCACAGACGTAACTCTCGTTGCCTAGTTTTTCAATTCTTTCGAGCTAGTCCAACTGAAGATTACAAATAATGAAGCAATCTGATGATTATGAAACGGGATTTCAGACGTCGATCAATAGGAGAATAATAATGGTGTACAGAACTTGGTCAACCAGCTGTATTTTATACTGTATGCTCTTTTATAGGGAAACGGTGCGCGTCGATTTTTTTCGTGCCTGGCTTTGTCTCCGATCATAATTATTCCTGTTTCCGTTGAGGAGATTGAACCGTAACAGCTTGGGGCTGTATAGGTGAATCTCTTAAGGAGCATGGGCTTGTATCAGTGAAGTGTGCATAGTTCTTCGCTATATGTCATTTAGGTCTTCATGGTTAGTATGAAAAAGGGGGAGAATCACGGACGATCACTCTCTTGGACCGATTCGTCTGGAACAATGTACCAATACTACAAAAGGCCATTAGCCAAGGCTTGTCTATTTATATTGGTCCAAGAAGCTTGTGAGAGATTAGCGTACTATGGCATAATGCCTAATCTACAAAACTTCCTCTCCCAAACACTGGCAATCACTGCGAATGATGCAAACCAGCTCATTTCAATATTTCAAGCTCTTGTGTACTTCTTCCCACTCATTTCGGCAACGCTTGCGGATACATGGCTAGGATTTTTCAGGACGATTCTGTTGTTCTCCTGCATCTACATGGCTGGGTTAACACTGTTGAGTATTTCCGCAATCCCGAGCATTTCACAAACCTGGATGGTGTATGTTGCACTAATGGGCATGATTGCGTTGGGCGCGGGTGGGATCAAATCGTGTGTAAATGTTATGGGGGCATCTCAGTTCCACCCAACCGAACACCAAAAGGAGATAACGAGGTTCTTCACCTTCTTTTATGCTGCTATCAAT
>SDXP01000111.1:0-10190 GCA_004369235.1 Perkinsus sp. BL_2016
TGGGGCCGGAGCATGCGCCTGTTGTGCAAACGCGGGCATTCCCACCATTGGGTGATATGCATGACCAACCATGGGGTGGTACATAAATTGCGGAGGAGGTGGAGGAGGTGGAGGCGGGCCACCACTTGATGGTGGTTGCGGATGTGTTCCTTCATCGTCAGTGTGTTGAGGAGCCGCTGGTGGAGGCGGTGCTGTGTATCCGAAAGGCATGTTGGGGTACATCGGGGCAAAATGATGAGGCATCATGGGTGGGTAAATTGGACCACCTTGGGATCTATACCCTCCATGGTACATTCCGAAATCACCTCCATGATGGTATTGCATGTAATGACCCCCCTTTCCCTTTCCTCTTCCAACGTTCCCCGCAGCAGAACGGTCGAGACGGACATTACGTCCGCATAACTCCATTCCCTGACACTCTCGAATTGCAGTATCAACGCTATCGGGAATCTCGAAATTGACAAATGCGAAACCCCTCGGCTTTCCAGAATCTCTATCTTGTACAATCCGTACGCTCACAATGTTTCCGACGGATCCAAAAGCCTGTCGCAGATCCTCCTCAGTTGCGCTGAATGACAAGCCTCCAACAAAAAGGGCCGCCTCGTTGTTCCGAGCCTGAATCCCCATGAACCCCTGTGTCACAGCAGAAGCGTCCGGAATATTCTCCCCTTCCTGTCCATTCTGCGCCATACTATCCGACACACTAGAGCGAAAAAGGAATCATTCAAACAAAAAGGCAACGGAAGATAATAATTATCTGATCGTAGCGAACCGTCAGCCCGAATTGAAAAATTCGCGGAACCGCACAATTGAAGCAGCATGAAGTATGATCAACTCAAAGTCATTCTTTGGATGCATGTAGATTCCGAAAAGAGAACGTTGAAGCTAAGCGAATCGTGGAGCTTGAGTCCGAGCTCGAATACACTAAGAAGGCGCTGGATTTAACGAAATCAAGTGTATGTTTCCCGATACTTGTTTTCCATGATGATATTTCTAGCTTCGGTTCGAGGCAGAAAAAGTCGATTCCCTGGAAGCCCAGCTTCGTGGGGTTGAGAGTGCGTCCACTGCTTCCCCAGTAGATTCCATAATACAGTCAACTGCTGAAATCGAGTCCAAAATCGCGCAATATGAGCAGAAGATTGAGCAACTGTCGACTCTACTGAACGAGGAAGAAGCATCACACCGGGACCTTGTCACACAACTGGAATCAAAGATCGATGAGCTACAGCAGGCAACGGTACAGTCCAAGTCACCTCCAACACCCTCGGAGACTATGTCGCCGACACCAGTGATTGTGGTTCCAGTTAGCAAGACGAAGGTGAAAGTTTTAGAGCAGCGAATAGTCGAGATGACGATTTCATTGGACGAAAAAGATAAGCGAATATTTGAATTGGAAACAGAGATTGATTCGGTCAAAGTCGAGCTCAATCAAGTTCGAGTCGAGGCAGCTCGTGTGCCTGAACTAGAGGCTACCATCCACGCCTATGAATCTAGAGGATGCGAAGAAGACAGCTCGCTGCCCCCTCTTCCCATTGAAGACCTCACGATCCAGGATCGCATGAAGGGCTTGGAGCAGCGAGTCGACGAACTTGTTCAATTGGTCGAATACCTGAAGGCTGATAAAGGGCAATTGGAAGCAGAACGAGATCGGCTTCTGCAGACCGAAGCCGAGCCGCGGGTGGAAGATCCGGAAATATCAGAGCTGCGAAAGCGGATTTCGGAACTCGAAGAAGCCATCGAGATATCTGAAATGAACCGAAAGCTTCTTCGGGAGAACTTCACAAAGGAGAACGAGGAGAAACTGTCACTAATTGTAGAACTAGAACGACTGAGGGCGTACGTTCCAACCGTTGAGACACCTGGAGGCGCGCTTGTGACTGTGGAAGACGCATCTAAACTGATGAAGGTTCAACAGGTTCAAATTGAAACGTTAACATTGGAGGTCAACACACTTCGCATCTTGCCAAGCAAGAATGTTGACAGCGGAGAAACAACAACTCCCGATGATGAGTTTGTTCGACCACGGCCCTCCCCGACTGGCTGCGGCGTTGGGGGGTGTTTTGGGTGGTCCTCCCGCCGGTCCAGAGCCTAATTAATTAACCACTGTACATGATACAGAGAGACTCTTAAAATTTTCCTTGCGTCGTTTCATTGTACAATTCGTATAGATGGAATTCTTCAGGAGAGCATCCAAGACTGCCAGTGACATTACGCCTCCGATCGTTCTGATAGAAGAACTCAAGGGAGAGATCGCAGACTTGAAGGATGAACTGCAGTCGGCGATTGAGGCGAAGAAATTCGCTACAGAAACTCTCAAGGCAAATATTGAAGCGAATTCACAAACAGAAGCAGAATTAGCCAAAGTGAGAAGAGAACTCCTGGAGTTCCTCGCTCGACAACAAGCCGAGGTAGCGGTGATGGCTGCGCCGAGTCCGAACGGAACAAGCCGGATTCGAATAGAGCTGGAGGACGGGCAAGTGGAGCTCGTTTCAACAGGTGAGGCCGAGACAGTAGTAAAGAGCTTGACTGACCGTCTATCCAACGCAAAAGCGGAAATTGATTCACTGAAAAAGATTAACAGAGAAAATGTAATAAAACTTCGCGAGTTACTTACATCGCCGAAATGTGGAGTATCCACTGAGGAAGTAGAAAGGCTGAAGTCCGACCTGGAAATCGCCAACCAATTAGTGGCGCAAATCTCGGGACTTGAATCCGAACTAGCCGCTAGGAACGACCGAATCCGCGAACTCGAAAACGTCATCGCCCGAGCATCGGCTGAAATCGAACGTATTCAAGGAACTGCTACCTTTGCTGAGGAGGAAACAGATCGCACCAGCGCCGAGAATGATGTCCTGCGAATGCGGATTGGGGAGCTGGAATCGGAAATCATTCAGCTTCGAGGGGATCTCGACGTTGCTGCAGTCGATCAGAAGTCCCAAAAGCGGCGAGAGGCAGAGCTCGTGGTCACCATATCCAAATTAGAGCGCGAGAACGAACAGAACGAAGTGTTGATAGCCACGCTTCGTAACGACGTAGCATCCGCAGCGAGTACGGAGAGTGAGAAGCTGGGCGAGTATGAGGATCAGATTCTGGACCTCATAAGTCAAGTTGCCGGTTTAAAGAATGAAAATGCCGCTCTGAAACAATCTGCTGACGAAAACCTCAAAGAACTTTTGCAGGCTCGCTGCGACGCAGATGAGGCGGCGAGGCGCCTGGAGTCGATAACTCCTCGAATCACTGAAGCCCATTCAGCGCTGAGCAAGGCCGTACAAGCTGCGCTTGATGCGAAGAAAGAAGCCCTTGTCTGGAAAGATAAGTATGAGACGGATATCCGACTATCCAGTCAGCGATTGAAGACGATCTTGGTTGCAGAACCAAAGAGATTCTCCGCTGTCGATTTGCTCTAAATTAATGTCTATAAACACTGGCATTTTGTCATTGTATCGAATTGAATACAGTACGCTGCCGCATCTTGCTTGTAGTGAATTGGATAAAGTAAGTTGATGCATCTTCATTATAGCGTATTGGATACAGTACGTTCACACATCTTCATCGTACCGTATTTGATACAGTAAGTCGCTATATCTCCCTATAGGCGTACTAGAATGTCAATGCGAGAAGCACTAGGAGGAATGCAGCGCCAGTGACCGTTGCGTCTTTGGTTACTATAACGTCATTGAAGGTACAGCATTCGCAAGAAATTCCTTTTGATCCGAAAAGATTGTTCATACTTTCTGTGAATTGGCTGAGCGTCTGAGGCCCTTCTGGATTAAAGACGGTGAGCTCGGAGTTTACAGAGTGTGGACCAATGTTACCTCCGCAATCGAATGTTTCAATCATATAACATCGTTTCAACACCCACATCTTCAAATGATCTTGGCAACCTTCCCTGCACACTTTATCGCTACTCAGCAAGCTCTCGGCACATTCCCCAAATCGGGCCTTTCCCTGACTAGAGCAAACAATCTGGCGACATTCCTCCACCGCGTAAGAACGAAGGTAATTTACTTCGTCGTTCAACATTGACTGGTCTGTTATCGCATCAATCGAGCGCGACTCTAGAGCGTCCATCAATTCGGCATTGTTCATCAAGCGCGGTCTATGATGCCGTTTCGAAAGTTTATACTCGTTGCGTAACATCCCTTCAGCCTCGTGAAATCCGTCAGGAGCTTCGTGAAGAACTGGCATTCGAGCATTGAAGTCCTTATTCATTCCGATGCTTATGTGCGCGAAACCCAGGAGAACAACGCCTTGAACAAAAGTAATCATTTAAGTAGTGGCTAGATGGTGTTAACACGCTCGCTAGACTCGCTTGTATCCACTCGGCATGGAAATCGTATCATGCAAAACATTTTTTGGGGCCCACATTTTTCATTCTGTTCACGGACCCATTTACATCTCTTCGCAGTCGCATTTCTGATGACATTAACCTTCGATCAATTCTCGTTCCTAGAGAGCCTTGGTCTGAAGGAAAGAAACTATGGATGTTTCGATGGAAAAAGTTGGTTCGGTGCAGGTGAAGTTATAAAAACTTTCAACCCAAACACAGGCGAGCCCCTTGCCGAAATCGTGACTGCAACACCGGAAGATTATGAGAGGTGTGTGCAATCCATGGAGTCCTCGCGGAAGATGTGGGCGGCAACTCCGGCCCCCAGGAGGGGGGAAATCGTGCGTCAAATTGGTGAAGCTCTTCGGTCGAAAGCGGAGGACCTCGGCCTCTTGGTCTCGCTTGAGATGGGAAAAGTCCGCTCAGAGGGTCTGGGAGAAGTCCAGGAGTTCATTGATATCTGTGATCTCGCGTGCGGAATGTCTCGTCAGATTCCTGGTCAGATTCTTCCGTCTGAACGCCCGGGTCACATGCTTCTGGAGACATGGAATCCCCTGGGCCTTGTTGGAATCATATCGGCCTTCAACTTTCCGGTCGCTGTTTACGGTTGGAACCTGGCTATCTCCCTGATCGCGGGAAACTGTAATATTTGGAAGGGTGCTCCATCAACGTCTCTTTGCTCAATAGCCACTATGAAGATAGTCGGAGATGTGCTAGAACGAAACGGCTTCCCGGGAGTGGCCGTAGCCGTTTGCGGAGGAGTCTCAATAGGCGAGGGGATGGTGAATGATCCACGCCTGGGTCTGATATCGTTTACCGGATCAACACATGTGGGTCGAAAGGTTGCTGAGGCAGCAGCTCGACGCTTCTGCCGGACCGTACTGGAGTTAGGCGGAAATAATGCATCAATTATAATGCAAGATGCCGATCTCGAAATGGCCATAAAGGGTTCCGCGTTTGGTGCTGTGGGGACCGCTGGTCAGCGATGCACGTCACTGAGGCGCCTGTTAGTTCACGAGTCTGTTTACGATACTGTAAAAGCCAAGCTGGTCAAAGCTTATGAAGAAATTATCGCCAATCATGTCGGCAACAGCTTGGATGAGAATGGAGTGTTGCTCGGCCCCTTACACTCCGAGAGCGCCTACGAGAATCACTTCAAGAAGGGTCTAGAAACGGCCATTCAGCAAGGAGGGAAGGTCCTGGTGGGAGGCAAGCGAATCGAGAAGCTCAAGCCTGGAGTGTTCGTTGAGCCCACAATCGTGGAACTACCCGGCAACGGACACTACCCGGACTCAATCTTATTCCATGAGCTTTTTGTTCCCATCATGTACATAGTGAAAATAACCTCCCTCGAGGAAGCTATTGCGTTGAACAACTCTGTGCCGCAAGGATTATCATCAAGCTTGTACTCGCGGGACATGAGAAATGTCTTCCAGTGGATCGGACCCAACGGGAGCGACTGTGGGATAGTTAATGTCAATGCCGGGACGAGCGGCGCCGAGATTGGTGGGGCATTCGGGGGCGAGAAGGAGACTGGAGGAGGGAGAGAGTCTGGATCTGATTCATGGAAACAGTACATGCGACGCAGCACTTGTACCATTAACTATTCAGATAATATGCCTCTTGCACAAGGCGTGAAATTTGATTTCTAGTTGAACCTCCTGTTCATATTGAGATAAGAAACGTGATGATTCAAACAGAGTATAAACGAGACAGTGACCTCAGTAACGACCGACGCAAGTACGGTACATAACTTTGGCTAGGAACTATTTTTTTTATTTCGAGACTGTCCTGTCTCGCATGGGTGCATCCATAAAAGAAAGGCTCATATGCAACCTGAGGCAGGAATGGGATCATTTCAAATTACCTGTGATCTGGGTCTGGATTCTGGTCGGAGCCATTATGCAATGGGTTCATAATATAGCTCACAACTACGTTTACTATCTAGCTGGTGTGTACGGAGTGTACGGTGGGCCAGAAAATCACCTTGTCGACTTGGGCTTCAAGGCTTTGCAGCCCCCGATATCGGACCTATCGTTTCTTCCGTCCAACGGATGTTTGTACGCGATCGCAGCAATAGCGGTGATCGTCGCAGGTTCTCCAATAGTCACAAACGTGATCATTAGGGACGAGTCAGTGCGTGTGGTGCAGATTCTTTGGAGGGGGTTGATTGTGTGTTCCATCGCAATCGTTTTCAGGTGCATATCGTTTCTCCTGACGATACTTCCGTCCCCAGCGCCACATTGCTCACAAGCGGAATTCGATCCACCAAGTACGGCCAGCGATATATTGTTCAAGTTTGACACAGAAAATGGCTGTTCTGATTTGTATGTTGGATTACGTGCCGCCCTTTTTAGATTTTATTCAGGATATTCTCGAGCCATATGATGTACGGGATAACAGCAGCGAGTATAGTGACGCATTACATTTTAAAGAAGCCCACAAACGGAATCGCTGTGTCGTTGACCGAAAAGCGGCTTAAATATGCACTTATATTCCTTTGTTGGTCCATCGTTATAGCGGAAGGCTTTTGCATCGTGGCCGCGGAGGCCCACTATTCAATCGACGTCTGGACGGCGGCCTACGCCGTTCCAATGACATGGATATGTTTCTATCACTTTTTTCCGCGCGATCCAACTACAAAATCAAAACAGAAAGAAGCAGTTGTTACCAATGATCCTAACGTGGTGTTAGCAATGAATGAAGTGTAGTGAGTTCCAAGTGTATATATCAAACTCGACATCTCCTATTTCCTTCATAGCTCTATATATTATTCCAGTTTGTAATAATGACTCTCGGTGATCACATAGTCTCAAATCTGAAGGATGAGTGGCAGCTTTTTAAGAAGCCAATTGTTTTCGGAACAATCCTCTTTACGTGTATTGTTCAATGGTTACACAGCGCCGCTCACAATTTGGTGTACTATGTAGCCGGCAAGTACGAGGTGTATGGCGGCGAGACAAACACCTTAACAGATTTAGGGTTCATAGGAATGGAAAAGATCCTTCCCGACATGACAACCGTTTCAGACCCCATGTTGTTCCTGATGGTGGCGTTGTCCGTTGTCGTTTGTGGGTCGGTGATTCTCACGAATTACTTTATTCAAGACTCAAATATTCGAATGATGCAAATTCTTGTCAGAGCAAGCTGGGTATGCTGTTTGGCTGTTTTCCTGCGAGTCACATCTTTCCTCGTCACCATTTTGCCCTCTCCGGCCTCCCATTGTGCAGCCGCCACTTTCAACAGCCCAAAAACTGCCTATGATATCTTTTTCAGCTTTGATATTGGCGGCGGATGTTCCGACTTGGTATGCCTTCTCTCACATAATTTATCCTCATATTCCTCCTTTCGTAGTTGTTTAGCAGCCACCAACTCTACGGTCTCATTGCCTGTTGTACGATGCATCACTACCTTGTGATTGGCAACAAGGCGTTCAAGGAGACACCTAAGCTCCAACGAGCAATTCAAATATTCCTAATTGTCACAGGATGGACGCTGGTTCTTGTTGAGGGTCTCGCCATTATAAGACAGAAGCGACACTACTCAATAGACATTTTTACTGCATTCTATGCGGTTCCTTTCGCATGGATGTCTGTTGCATATGTATTCCCAAACGATGTAAAATACACGAAAACACAGACACCCGAAAATAAACTGATGGATGAAACTGTCAGCACGATCTAGTACAAAGTCTGGTATAGGTTCTCACAATTATAGTTTAGTTGGGAGTCTTCGACCAAGTCAGTCTTTACCGTTCGACAAAACCACATGGAAAATATTTTTCATGGAATTAGAACGGGCATTCACTTCTGCACCCAATATCAGAATCAGCGTTTGTATCACATGCAGTATTTATATTCTCCTTATGCTTCGATAGGTTCAGTTGCATGATGAATGAATATTTGGCGTGGGTCAAAGAAAATGGAAAAATTGAACTTCGATACTGGCTGTATTGGAAAGTATGGGCCATGATTCTCATCACAGCCTTTGTGATGTTTGTTTACAACGTCTGTCACAACCTAGTGTACTATATTGCAGGTGATTATGGGGTTTATGGCGGGTCTGAGAACCAGTTGGTCGATTTAGGATTCAAAGCATTTGATTGGGCGGCCGATCTATGGTTTTGGCCTAACTTTTGTCTATATTTGCTTGCAGCGCTTTCGCTGGCATTTTTGGCGTCAATATCCTTTACCCGGAAGATCATAACAAACCCCGATGTACATATCGCACAGGCCGCTTGGCGCGCGTGCCTAGTTGCGTGTGTGGTTGTTCCTCTCCGGTGCATTTCATTTTTAATAACGATCATTCCGGCTCCGGCAGATCATTGCTCAAAAGATGGAGGGTTCAGTCCTCCTGCAGATGTGGCGGAGATCTTCACAAGATTCGATATAGGGTACGGCTGTTCTGATTTGGTATGTTGTTTTCCCTGTGATTCAATTTCATGGTGGTAGATTTTCTCAGGACATCAAGCGTATGGGATGCTGGCGACTTTAGTGGTCCACCATTATACAATAATGGGGCTCCGTGGATATGAGCCAACGAAGCGGGAGAGACGCCTCAAATACTCATTTGTCGTTTTTTGTTGGGGAATCGCCCTTTTTGAAGCGTATGTCTTTTTCCTCTCCGAAATGAAACTGTTCGCTTAGTTTTGGAATTGTTCGACAACAAGCTCACTACTCAATCGATGTTTTCACCTCACTATACGTGGTCCCCGCGATGTGGGTGGTGATGTATCACTTTTGTCCGACAGACCCTGAACCTCCTAAGAGCTTAGGGGCGCTGAAGGAAGTGGCATCCGTGAATGATGAGTCTTCCGGGGGAAGCCTGGGACCAACGGTTTAGTCCGTCGACAAAAAATTAGCATTCCGATATTATAATGTCAGGCAGGTTTTGTAGACATTTGTAGTACTGTAGATTTTGTTAGTCATCGAATCGAATATGAGAAATTTATTTATTCTAAATGTCACAATAGCAGGGCGTCGCCTTGTCGTATTGGCAGACCGCGATTGGCTTGGCTGAGTCACCGCAATCACACTGACACATGTAGCCATAGTCATCTTCCACAATTGTATAGACAGTGGGAAGAACTCCACTCGCACTCGACGCTGCTGTGAATTCCCATAGCCCTGAAATGAAAAGGAGGTAAATCCACATGGAATATTAGCTAGAGAGCTGGCAGGGACAACAAACCCACTAATGCGATGTCTAATTAGATGAATGGGCGTAGGAAAATCAAAATAATTGTAACGTTATCGGTCGTTCCTCGTTTAATTACACATTCTGTGATTATGTCGATGCAAATCTGGCTTGGATCAGGTTCAATATTTTTCATCACAAAAGAACTTATCCTATCTTCAATAAACGTAACCACATCGCGGGAAGTTATCACATCGTACAATCCGTCGCATGCAATAATCAGGAATCGCTCTCGGCCCGTGCGTTTGTGGATCCTTATTTCGGGAATCCCCGAGACCATGTGATCCTGGCCTACAGTGGATGTTTTATATTCAAAATCCCCTATTGCTCGACTGACAGCCAAGCGACCATTTACGCGGTTCCCTGTACTTACAAAGCCACCACAGCGGCGGATCCGATCCGCCTCCTCAGGAACCCCGGGTTTGAGGTCGCGAGACAGTTCGACGACTCCGCCATCGTCTAGGCCGATAACGGCTCTAGAGTCACCCAAATTCGCGCAAAAAAAATTCCCATCCTCGTCAATTACTACTGTATTTACAACCGCGCCTACGCCCATCGATAGTCCTCTCTCCTTGATGTGATCCAGGAGCTCTCGATCACATTGCTTGAAAAGGAGGAAAGAAAGTAGATATATGCAACATGTGATGTCGGGAAACTCCAGTGATGA